>JAPQLA010000009.1:13640124-13655010 GCA_029822935.1 Naso vlamingii
CAAATGTTTCCTACGCTTTAGAACTGAATGTTCAGTGCTCCACTAACACTCTAAAATAAATAAATAAATAAATAAATGCAAACTTTACTTCCAAGCAAGTAATTGGTTTGTTCTTGACAAAGCAGAAATAATAACAAGTGAGTTCTGCCATTTGAAACAGGGACAGCTATGCTCTGTTGCCCTGATTACCCTTTTCAAGACATGGATCTCATTTGATTGTGACTGTGATAAACTGACATACTCATATATAAGTTTCAAAGATGCAAATTCCCATGTGTAGGATTTTATTGAGCTCACTGGAGGGGAGCTCTGAAATTTAACATGTCCGTATAATGGGAAACACTATGTACTGTTAATCCAGCCTTGTGTTCCTATTCTGTGAGAAATCAGATAGTTCTGTCTAAATGTATCTAATTCTTTATGGGATGACCTGATGACTAAGCAGCTCCATAATTTTTAGTCACAGATACAGGGAAATCAAGTGGGAATGATATATAATACGCTAACTTACCAATGTATGATCAAATCATTGGGGATGACAAATTGTTTCATCATGTAAACTAAGTCATATGAAATGTGTCTAAGTCAAGATAAGCAGAAAAACAGATGACACTATCATGCATTCACATCCACACTATTATACACATACATATATACAGACACTGCCAATGAATTCACTCTCTCCCTGTGAGTGCCACTCTAGAGGTAGTAAGTGTCAGACTTAATGACACACAAATCTCTAAATTCTAAATCTAAGTGATTGCCACCATCTAAAGCACCTCATCATTTCTGGAGATGTCTCTCATACCTCTCAGTTTTAATGGAAGTGTGCCAAACAGCCTGTCTTTCACTTCATGTCCACATGAAAACTCAGCCTTACCTACTGTACATTTGTGGATTTATCTCCTGGGAAAGTTGGCAGCCATTGGTACATTTGTGTGCTGATGAGGCTATTGTGTATAATTTTCATTTCAAATGCCAACTAACAGAGGGAGGCAACAGTAAAATGCAGCTGAAATGACTTGCTGTAAAAAGTAATAAGAGAACATACAAATAATTTTAAAAAAGGAAGCCAATGAGAAGGGTCTAGCTATCCCAGTCAGCGACCTATTAGGGGTGTATGTGTGTGTGTGTGTGTGTGTGTGATCTAACTGGGCAGTAATTTAGGGCAGGTTTAAGTCATACCAAGGTCTAGGCCCCAGGAAGACAAAAATGGATCCTCTCAATCAGCAGTCCCATGAATGAACACAGTCCCTGTTTACAATTTACTCATTCTGTCTCTGGTGTTCACTTTAGCACTCCTTTTGCTATGTCTCCATTGGCCTTTAGCTCACAATTTATCCCTGTTTCTGTGTATCTACGCATGGGGAACAAAAGGCAGATAAAGGCTGGCTGAAGGCAAATTCTATGTAATTCACACACTTGCACACAGCAACTTCACCCTGCTGAGCATATGGATATCTTATTGGGGTATATACCAAGATATACTGTACCTCAGGCCTATATGCAGAGAGCATAGTCTTGCCTTACATTGCATCTAACACCGCCTGAAAAGCGGCAATGGCGCTGCTCTGTAGTGACCTGGGCTAGCTTGTAAATCGAATTGCCTAGCATTATCATTTGTCCCTGCCTCCATTTAATCAATCAATAGTGTGAAATAGAGAAATGTGCAGTATACATAGAAATTTAATTCACAGACTATTAAGCACCATGTTGTCGATGACGTTCAAATGTGGGTCTGTTTATTGTTTGTCTTGGTTTTAATCATGTAAAGTATTTACATAACACTGTGACTGTGATGTGATGTATTGTGATGTTTTCACAATATGATGTTTTTTGAAGCAACAATGCAATGTGCCCAAGCCAAATTCCCCCACAGGGATAATAAAGTTTAATCTAACCTAACTTAACCTTACCTAACATGAACCTGAACTCTTCTTTACACCCTCTTTACTCCCTTGGGTTCATTTCTTTTTTTACAGTTTATGTCCCCCTTGTTTCTCTGTTCCTTTACCTTTCTCTGCCTACCTCTCATTTGCTCCATTTTTCAGTCTTTTGTCTATTTGCCCATAATCTATTTCTTCTTGTTTATTCTCTTTCAGATTGTCCCCACCACTCTCACATTTCCACGCATCACTCCCTTTCCTTCTATCGCCAATTCTTCTGACTGTCTCTTGTCTCCCCTAGTCAATAGCAGGATAATTACTGTTGACATTAATGGGAGAATGGAACGGTGAAAATGTATGCTTTTACCTCGACTAAAAAAAACACACACATGCACACACAACACACATGACTGTACACTTATTCCAGGATCAATAGTAACAGTGGCCATATCAGGCAAAACCACTTCCCTCTGAGAGTAGCTTAGAAACCACAAATTGATTTGGTGGTACAACAAAGTTTGCAGGTATTCATTGACACACACTTAGCTAACACTGACTCAAGGTACAGCAGAGTTTGTGTAATCCAACGAAGAACACAAGTAAATAACAACAGAAAAAATGCAGAGAAAGGCTGTCAGTGGCATTCAAACAGGTGATTTTCTAATGGTGCTAACGCAAGGGATAAAGACACAAAAAAGAAAAAAGAAAAAGAAAAAGACAAGAGGAGTGAAGCATGAATGAAGGCTGTTGCCTCCCTGCTGGTGACTTGGCATGGCACAGCATGGCACAGCAAAAACTGGCATCATACTGAGAACACACCTGCCAACAGAGAGTGAGATGGAGGAAAGGATCAAGGCTACAGAGTAGAGGAAAAAAGAGACAGTTTCCAGCAGCGGTATAAAGTGATATTAAGTGAGACCTCAGGAAAGGCTGTTTTTTGAAAAAGCATGGTGGATTTCTTGCTTTATATGAACACAGATAAAGCAAGAAGACTAAGGAGGAGTAACCAAGACAAACGTGAACTTTTTACAGAAGCGCATACAAACGATACAAACTCCTCCTTTACAAAAAATGTCTCTGAGGCTGTGAGTGCAGGATACATTTTATAATGGAGCAGTTGGGGATGTGACTGTGTCCTCACAACAAATCATCAAAATTTTGAATTTATGTTTTTCAACTATTACTTTTGTCTAAATAAGATGAAATGAACAGGGGCCGTGTATGGTTCAAGACTCTGAGAGGGGAAATAGTAGGGCTAATTGGAGACTCAGAGACAATAGGCAAGAATAAGGTGGAATAAGGCATGAAAAGAGAAAAGGTAGAGATCAAAGAGGGAGGGTGTAAAAACGCAAAGTGAATTCTGCACTTGACTGCGACACTTAGCCCACTCTATTACAACCTCTCAGTGAGCTAATGTTAGCCCTTTACTTAGCATAATAGTCCTCAAGCACTAACACAGAACGATCTATCTAATTAAGCACACAAGCACCCGTTCAAACCTGCATATGTTAGTACAATCCATCAAAATAAAAGGCCAAAATTATGCTTTGATTAAATAATAAGCAACACTCCATTCACGGTGAGATAACTGCTAAAAATCTGCTGACCAGTTTATTGGAACAAAAAGGTTCTCTAAAGCTGGACATTAAAATTATATTTCAGGAAAACGTTTTTTTGTCTTTTTGCTTCAACTCACTTAGGAAATCAAAGTGAAGTCTTCGGTTGGCCTGCTAATTACTATATCGACTTTTAGCCCAATGACGATAAAGAAACCTTATTAAGTGATAAATGTAGAGGTTTTTGCGGTTATTGTCACCTCTCACTCTTAAGGTGAGGACAAAGCAGGCAGGACTTGCAAGCTGTTGAACAGGTGTCTCCTTTCATCTGGCTATAAAATATATCATTAGTATATGCTGTGTCAGCATAAGCAGAGACAGAGAGGCATAGGGATGCATACATAGCTTAGATACATATGCATGTGTCTTCCTAGCAAGCTGATGCCAGCATAAAATAGGGAAATGAGAGGATGTCATGAAATCAAACACTCCCAAAAACTAGCAAATGTCGCTCAGACACAGACACGGTAGGTGATGGTTTCATGTAGGGTCATGAATATGGAGGCATGCAGCTGGAATCTAATCACGCTCTTAGTGGCAAACTGTTTAAAGTTGTACTGTTACTGCTTGCTTTGAAGCTTGTAAGAGATGGAAAGATTAGTGAGTAGAAAAGCTGAAAGATAGAGTTATGCTAATGTATGATTAAAGTAAAATATTTAGACATACAGCATATACTGTAGATAGCCTATATTATCTTTTAAGAAACCAATGAGGTTTGACAAGACTGCATGGTCATATAGATACTGCATAAATTCAACATTTACTCTCTTCCAAATGAAAACTTTAAATTTGTGGTCCATCAAATCGATTTTCACACACAAACAAAGCGACACTACACAAACGTACACACACATACACAGGGTAAACACTTATATACTGTACACATTAATCTACAGTGTTTCACTTACAGGGTGAAGTTCTCCTCCAGGTAGCAGCGGTTCCTCAGTAGCCCCGCCCACAACTGCACACCAATGATGCCAAAGATGAAGAAGACGAAGAAGCAGAGCAGCAGGACGTTGCCTAGCATGGGTAGAGTGTCTAGCAGCAGGTTCACCAGGATACGCATACCTGTGTGTTTCAGCAAGACAATATCACTTAACAAGTGATTTTAATAGCCTCTCACCATTGAGGGTACCATTTTCACCACTGGGTTATGTTTACTTAAAGCTGAGGATAGTGATAGTGTAGAAACCAGCAAAAGTAAGCTAGATTTTGAAGGTATTCTAAGAAAAAATCCCATCCCACCAACTCCTCTAAAACACAAACGTAGAAAGCTGGAGTCCATGGGGAGAGGAGGGCAGCACGCTTTCTGTCGTCATTGTGTAACAAGCTTATTACAGCTCTAGCAATTATCTGCCTGGCCTTGCGAAAAGACTCTGGTCATGTGCACTAAGTATGCCTGGGTAAGCCATCTAATCATTTCTTTTAGGCCAAATAAAATAATTGGATAAGCTTTTAAAGGCCTGTAACACAGAGGTACTAGATTTAGTTTTTTCAGCAAAACATTTGATTTACTGATTGCTGTTGGGATGTAACGCAAATTTTGACCAATGGAACAAAAAATGCTTTCAGAATACATTAACTTAATTATATTTAAATAGTGCTGTAAATGGCATTTTATATACACTAAACCTACAGTTACAATAAATGCAACTCTACCTGTCTCTGTTTGTAGAGTGTTCAGTGTTTACGATGATTTACTTTAGCATCTGAATAATTATTACCAATACTATTCCAAATACCAATACAAATAAAAGCATTGCTGAATATATACTAAATTGTTTTTCATTCTTTTATTACACAGAAGTCAAAAGGATGTGGACAGGGGGTGATGCTGGGTGACCTGAATAAATATACCTGACAACTGACCCTTTGCTAAGCGCCACCCTCAAACACAAACGGGCCAGTCAGAGTGTAGCATTTGCCAGCTCTGACCGGGGTCTGACAACTATATGGCTGTGCTCCATAGATACTCATCCAAGCTTTTCAGATTTTTGTCATTTACGGGCTGGTTCTGTGGATTTCAAGCTCGTCATGGTCAAACATTGAGTCTGGGGCACTTTTAAAAGTGATGAAGAAGTGAGTTCTTTACCTTTCCAAAATGAAACACTGAAAAGTGTAACATTATGCTGTAGGCAAAACAAACTGTTAGTGTTTCTCACTGTTTCCACTGCTGAGTCAACTTGCCATCCTGTATGTATCATTTCAAGGCTTATTGCAGACCTTCTGTCTGCTTCTGTCTGAAATTGCTTTCTTTTCCAAAAATTAGACAATATTTCACCATCGAGTGTTGGTTACAGTGTGTGCTCCATGCTAGCTCTGAAAGCTTGACAGACATGGCAACAGCAACTAAGGGGGGCATGCCTTAGCGAAGGGTCAGTTGTGCTTTGGTTGCAGATATTATTGTGGAAAAAAATTAAATATGTTAAATAAATATTTTTCTGCTTTTCAGACAGGCTTCATTTATTAAAAGTGCATCCACTTTATGTTAATAAAAAGTCTAAATCCAGATGGTATTACATTACCTTTAAAACATATTTGCTGTTGCAACTTACTAGCAACTGAATGTCACTTCTAGAGGTTAGAGTTGTTTAAAAGCATTTCCTATTTGAGCATTTGTGTGAGTCATCTACAACAGCAGTTTGAATTCTGCTAAGGGCAGCAAATTGACTTGAAAGCACAAATACTAACCACAGTCCTCAACCCCATGAACAAAGATGTGTAATCACCATACATGAGGTCTCATTCATGATTAGATGATGCCTAATTGTAGAGATACAAGCGTACTCTGTCAAATAATGAAGACCTTCCAATATGCAGTGATGACATATTGAGATGTAGCTGGTACAAGATAATGACAGCTGATTGGACTAAGAAGAGAGAGTGCGATGTTAGACCCACAGATAAAACCACAGCAACCTTGTGCTGACACCTGACACAAAAGTGTGTGAATGTGTTTTTTTTTTCTTGTTACTATGAGCGCAACTACATGTGTGTATGTCTCTACCAATCTTCTGATTTGTATTTGTGTGTTTTTCAGTGGCTTACTAAGAGTAATGAATAACAACTCAACAGTAGGTTAATGCGTGATAAATACAACAGTGCATCTAAACTGCCAACAGTCTGAATGACAGGAGAGAAGCTGAGAAAGAGAGAGAGAGAGAGAGAGAGACCGAAGGAGGAAGAGAGAGCAATAATTATGATGCACACACATGCAGACATTATTCACACCTGTAGTTTACACATCAAACACAAAACAGTGCAACACATGACGTAATGAAATGTTTAGTGATAAGAGATTATGTGCCCATTTAAAACGTGTATGCTGGTGTTTAGAGGTTCATTTACGAAGTCAACATTCAAGGCTCGCTCACACTAGGCAATCTGTGCCATTTCAAAGCATGTTTGCACCTGCACCCCAGCACAGTTCTCTTTCTCGGCCCTGGCGTGGTTGGAAGAGGAGGGCTTCATCACGGTACAGTTGTATATGCACAAGCACAGGTACATAATGCCGGCATGGCGACAGCGATGCAACTGTTTGTGGAGGGTTTGCTTTGAATTTGGGCAGACAGCAGCATGCGCGAGAGAGCTTGGCATTGTCTGCGCGGATCTCATTTGAGTGTTTATTGATAGTGATGTACCTTCATGGAGGCAGGACAATCTCACTTCAGCGCGGTACGAGGCAACCAGGCCAAGTGTGAGCATGTTCTAAATGTGTATTTGCATGTGTTTTCTGCCAAGGTAAAGAGTGGTTAGACTGCAATACTTTAATGATATATTCTCTTGAAATAAAGTTCAGTTCTGACTTTGGCCAAGGTCTCTGTAGAAAACAAGTTTTGAATGAGGGATTGATGTGACATTAATTTGTCAGTTTGGGATTTAGAAAATAACAAAGTAACGAAACTGAAATTCTAGAAGTTATTAAAATTGCATCTCAAGATTACAGAAGAAAGAATGCCTGAGGTGAGTGAACTCTCAAATTTCTCCTTTGGCAAATTTTTATCCCTCCTGTGGCTAGTTCGTCTCATCAACTGGTATTAAATGGAGAGCAGTAGTGTTGCTGGTGTGTATGTGTCTCTGGCGGCAGCTGGAGGCGAGTCTAAATGTGTTTGTTCCCCAGGGTCCCTGTCATTAGGCCACTGTTCCATTAGGCCTAATTGGGTGAAGAGAGGGAGAGACGGATGGAGGTGGGGGGAGAAAGAATGAGAATGAGACATAGCCCGAGGGTGTGCCGAAAAATTTTGAGTGCCAAAATAAGAAAGAAAGTAGAAAATAATTAAATAGATAAAGATACATGCAAACAAAATGCAAATATTAAAGGAAAGGAAAGCAAACTAAAGAGAGAACAGAAAACAGTGTGCATCACACAAATCAGTCTTTTTCTCAGCATTTTTCCCCAATTCTCTCCCTCCTTCTCAACATGCCTCCATATCTTTACCCTCCTGGTGACTGTACCAGTTTGTCAGTTCCTGCTGTTCCCAGATAAAGATGGATGGCTCTCTTTGCGCCACAGTGGAAACACATTTACAACAATCCACCTGCGCTATTTACTTAAGATCAGCATTCTCTTCTCTTCCTCCTAACATTAGTTGGCATTTTTTATATTTCCCCCTCCTTTTCTGTTGAGCACTTTCTCTATCTTGCACCAATTTCATCAAAATAGAAGTCTGACACAACTGGGTGCACACACACAAACACACAGCACGGGACTATTATCTCCCATTTTGTTGGAGGGTTACAAATTGAGGTGTGCGAAGGGTCAGGATGGGCTCATGCTCCCTTTGTATCTCTGGGCAAGGTAACAATCCAACAAAACAAGGAACAAATAGCTTTATACCCATGCTTCCTCATGTCTAATGGGGTCATGGATAGGGGGGAAATCATGATATCACATACACATGCAGCTAACTAAGACACCGTGAACAATAACAGTAAGCACACATCACACACACATACACAGACAACTACAGTATGATTGGGTATGAACAAGAGATACTAGAGTAGGTTCATGCAAAAACTTCCATAATACACAACAGCCGCATGTACAGTGCAGTACATACATGCATCAGCTGCACCAGCTATGAATATGCAAACAAACATATGACATATCTTCAGAAAAGCAGTTCTTTTTACAATCTGTACTCTTGTCCCAGAATTACTACACACTCTCTGCTTCACACAATCTCCTAATCAAACCACTTGAAGTGAATTGTAGATAACATCCATATTAGTGATTTTAACTACTCTGAATACTGCTGCGGATGTTCCTCTCTGAAATGTTGAAAGGAAGGTTTAACAAAAAACAATAACTGTAACTGTATTGTACATTTACAAAACTGATGAAAATAAACTAAAATTACAGACAAAAAATCCTTAGTTTTCCTCTTTGTAACGGTATTTTGGTTGAGTATTAAATCTATCTTCGATGGCGTACCAGAATGCCAGTAAGTCTACGCCCCTTGCCTGGAAAACTACGTTACACAGAAACAGAAACCAATCTGACTGGCATCATGGTGGCAAGAGATAAAGTAGGGAGAATGCAGCAAAGTACGATAAGGGATTACTTTGTTGCACTGACATCATCCTCCACAAGAGCAAGTGTCTTGCAAAGGGTGATGAGAAAATATGTGGATCTTTCAAGGGCAAAAACCCCCAGCAAATCTATAGGTGCATCTAAATAGCGCAGATAGAAATGCTGACCAAGCTTACCTTAAAAAAAAATCAACAAGAACATCTGGCCCCCCAACCCCGAAACAGCACAATCAGGCAGCGCAATGGACAACTAGACAACCGGACAACTGGAGACAGCAGCCAACTCTGCTACAGGGATTTAACCGGTGTGATAGCCAGTGGCAAGTTAATTCAAATCAATGCGAGAAAAGGGAGCACAACATTTTTTAAATGAGTTTTTATTACACAATATTTAATCTGCCCTTTATGAGTCTCGCCCCTGACACCTGATACCCCATATAACAAAAAGACAAACTTACAGTAAACCTAAAAAACCTAAACTAAACCTGAGGATTTTCAAAAGCTAAAAATTGAACTAAACCGATGTTAAGTACTTAAAGGTTTTTATGTTTTTTTAATGGTTGTGTGTTTTGCATTTTGTGTAATGCAACCGACTGTAGCACTATGCCCAAGACAAGTATCTCCTTGAGGACAATAAAGTTTACCTTACCTTACCAAACTTGCTTTAAAAAACTAATTAAAGCTAAACTAAAATTGAAAACTAAAAGTCAACATAAAATAAAAAATAGGCTAATTTAAAAAATCAGAAATTATCTTAATCCTAGCTGACACTAAGTTATCTGACCTGTCTGAATCTAGCTCACGCAGGCTAATTGGTGCTTACAATGATTGAGAACTGCCTGTTAGGTCAGCAGGACAAATAAATCAATAGGAGTTCAAAAGTTTGACATAGAACTAAGTTTTGGATGAGAGGAACAGGGTAATAGTCACGGACTGATCAGAGGAGCAGCATTAATGGATGGTTTGTAAATCTGATAACGCTAAGATTCAGGGCCTGAGCAGGCTGTGTGATTAAGCATAAGATGAATGTTTAATGATCCCCATGGGAAACAGGTGGCAGGCGGGCACAGAAAAAAAGTCAGATATGTCATACATAAACAGGAATTGTCAAGCAGATATAGCTGTGGTTCATGTAAACTGACCAACATACATATGTAAGAGCACAAAAAGAACACACAGCCTACACTTGACAAGCTTTTTCATAAACAAATACACACAGACACACACCAAAAAAAGTTAAATTCTTACTTGGCACTCTGTTGATGGCTTTGAGGGGTCGAAGGACCCGCACTGTCCGAATGGCCGACAGATTGATGTTTTGCAGGTCCAGTGAGTACTCTACCATTCTGTATTAACAGAACAAGAGAGGAGAAAAGAAAGACAAAGAGCGGTAAGAAGATAATTTAACCTTTCTGTAGTTACCTAAGTTAGCTACTGAATCAAAGTATGACAGAGAAGGATTACCATGGCTTCAGCTGGCCCAGAAGTCCCTGTTCACGGTTCAACATCGGTGGTCATTGTTTTATCTAGTCTCACCTGTCCCCTTCCAGAGCTTTGTTAACCTCAACAGTATAGGAAATGTAATGCAAAGAGCGTTGCAGCACTCTAGACAAAGTGTTGAGGGCGATAAAGTGACAAAGCATCAAGAAGGGGAGAATAACATGAAAGAAAAGTGAGGAAGAGAGAGAGGGAGCAGGATAAGAGGGATTCATTCTATTCTAAGTGTTGCCTGCAGGATGTTGTGGCTCAGTCGGAGCCTGGCATCTGTTAGCAAGTCATTTCCACAGCATGGCTAAGCTGTTTGTGCCCCCAAACTCAAACCACTTTCACAGGAGAATGGCCACGGTTTGCAAAGTGTGCATGTGTGTGTTTGTTTTACACACTCATACCACACGTTGCTGTTATCGTCATAAGATAGTTCAAGTAAGTGAATCGGTTTTATGGTACAGGTGTTTTAAACGAGAGTAGAACTGTGACTGTGCACATATGTAATGTGTGCAAATTGTGAACATTTTGTAATAGTAGTTCAGCGTGTCTGTGCACAGAATTGATGTGCCCGGGGCTACATCAGTGTTGGGACAGCATGATACCAGCAGCAGCACCACCACAAGCTAATAACACCAAAAGCGCATTGTCTGGCTTTGACAAAACAAGCCAAGCTCACTGTCTGCCACATAGATAGACTTATGCACCATGTCATTTCCAATAATGTGATACTCTATTAATCCCACAAGCAAGCGATTTCCATTTGCCCTCCACAGTGTAGTCACCAATAGAGTAATACCCCAACTCACACTTGAGCAGGATTACTGCTATAACAAGGGCTTGAACTGCCGTACAGCTGACAGGCAGTTGCTTTAATAACTAACGATTTATTCATATAGCAGTGAAATATCTGAAACCAAATTTGCAGAGACATGTAGGGAAGCTAGATCACACTTCCAAGTGAAATGCTTACTCTTTTCTGATTTGCTGCAACAGTCTAATTCTCATAATTCTCTAAAGCTCATGAGCCTCACTCTTGAATGAATGCAACTTTACAAGGATGCAGAGGCATGTTGCAGACTGGCGGTCTTTACCCGGTGTGGTCTCAAGTACAGAAATGCCGTATAACAGCTTGATGAAAATGTCACAGCACAGAAAAAAGCACAACAGTTGTTTTGGAGCCTGGCTTTTCAGGCTGGGCCTGGTGGTGTTATCACAACATGCCATAGACATTATAGTATCTGTAGTAGCTCTAATGATCCGATGTGGTCTGCTGAGAGACTGAACAGGGGGCTAAAATGTCAAATGGGACTGTTAAAATGTACATGTCTCTCCCTTAGTAAGTGGTACAAAAAACTGTCCTTTTTATGTTTCTTGATAAGACTAAAAGGTGAGTAATAAGTTAGTTCATTGATGACACCCCACAAAAGCTTTAACAACTGCATAGATAAGCACACCTATCGTTTTGTATGTGATCCAATTCCATCTGGAGTAAAGAACAGCAAAAGAAAATGTAAAAGTGAGAGCAGAAGATCACAGATGTGCCTGTGTGTGTGTCTTTAGATATGTGTGTCTTTGTAAGTGTGTGCATGCGCACTGTTTGTGTGCATTTGTGTGTGTGTGTATGTGTGTGTGTGTGTGCTCTATAGAAGTGTCTCTTCCTGCACACATCAATCAGGCCGTTGTGTTTGGGAGGGTAATTAGCGGACTGCCGGAAGCGTTCTTTTTATGATTGTTCTCTATTTTTCATATTCCTTTTTTGCTTGTGATGCCTTCATCTCATTTATGCTTTTATGTGACTGGTGTGTGTGTGTGTGTGTGTGTGTGTTTGTGCGTGCATGTTTATATCGATATGGAAAGCAGAGCTTTAGGGGAAACCAAAGGTAGACCCAGTGTGAAGAGTGCAGAGTTAACATGGGACACAAGGAAAATGACTGAGTATTGAATCCAGACATGAAATATCTGTAGTGACTTAACTGTCAAATTAACAGCACGCCTTCATCAAAGTTACCATCAAAGTTCTGTGTCAAGATAGGAGTTTTTCCCAAATCATTTAGATAAGAAAAAAAAAACAACAACTTGCTTTTGACAACTGAAAGAAGAGACTAATGAAAGTAATGAAAATAGTATAGTACAGCTGCAGTGCCAGCTTGTTTTGTGCTGCTAAATTATGCATAACAGATAAGCTAATGAGGGCTAGAAGGGCAGGTCCACAAAACGTTATCAGGTTGTTGTTTCTTCGCATATATAACTGGGTGCATCCACCAGGTTGAATCAAGATACAGTTCCTTAATGAGTACAAACAACACTCTTGCTCAGTCTGAAAGGTCTTTTATCACTTCTTTGACCCAGTAACATTTCAGCCCATCTTAAGCATACATTAGAATAAACATGGAAGGTAAGACCAACATCTTGTAAAGAAGCCTTTCTGAATGGGATCTGGAGAGGGGGAAGACAAGAGAGGATGTTCATCTGTGCATGTGATAAAAAAAGAGAGATAGAGGGAGGAGGTAGACAGCGAGTAGGTGCCCCTGGGTAACGGACATGGAGCTCTTAGCAGACTGTTGGCTGTGCGTTGGCCTGGCAAGTTTGGCATTGCCCTATGCAATTAGCTTAGTTGCTAATCTAATGGATGCTGCCAAGAGGAAAGTTGAGGCATTCACACAAATGCATATACAGACACAGGCAAAATCAAAAGGCATGACCTGGCAGACTGTAATCTCTGTGTGTAATTCTTTGCCACAGTGAGCACACTGTGAGCATCCACTAGGAATCTTTAAATGAAGATGGATGTCTCTCCACCTACCCTGGTAAGTCTGTTTCTCTGCTATTCTTTGTCAACTATTATACCAGCCACACACCCTATCCATCTCTGTCTCTTCCTCTCTCTCTCCCTCTCTCTCTCTCTCTCTCATTCTCACACACACACACACACACACACACAATAGATGGATGCATGTGCACAAAACAAAAGCAAACACACCAGCTCAAACACCTGCTATGTAGAAAGTGAAATAAGAGGCTCATATATGAGATTAAGCGTGTGTGTGTGTGTGTGTGTGTGTGTGTGTGTGCTTAGGAGAGGGGGAGGGGTAGGTAAACTTGGTTTTTATTACCTATTTAGGAATTCATCGTGTGAGGATGACCTGTCCTCATGGGGACCAAAGACTGGTCCTAATGCAACATGACTTGATTTCTGAGGTCCTGGTTAAGTTAAGGAGTAAGGTATGAAGGTGAGGTGAGGTTAAAGTTGGGGTAAGGTATAAATTGGTTAAGGTTAGGGTTAGTCTGTACAAATGAATGGAAGTCAATGTAAAGTCCTGACAAGAATATCTTCGCAAACCTTTGTGTGTGTGTGTGTGTGTGTGTGTGTGTGTGTGTGTGTGTAAGAACAGGCCAGACTTGTGCAACAACTTACACAATGTTTCAATATATTTGCATGGTTTTGTGAGCAAGTTTCATACATGTTTCAGTTTGGGTGTCTTGCAAGAGCTCATTTTTTAAAATTCCTAGTTTCCATCTTCATTAGTTCATTTTTTTCCCAATGAGTAACCTGTCACTTACTGTGACAGGTTACTCAGTCATTGGACAGTTTTGGTGACATGTCATACACATCATCAGTGCAACACACTCACAAAAAGCATCTGGAACAACTGTAAATCAAGCTACACTTAATAGCACTCGACAGCTTTGTTAACTTTCTCTCTGATTATAATAAATAGCTTAGAAGACCCAAGAACTAATACTTACCCTATAAGAAGACTAGAATGAACACTGAAAAGTCTGCGGCAATCAGAGCAAGGAAACAAGTCCAACGTGTGAGCTTCAGTCTGAGCTTTAAACATGGAGCCTATGACCGAATTTTTATCTTTCCTTCAGCTAGCCATTTTGATGCACACAGCTCTCCCACCACACACAAGCAGCAGTGGTGGATGGTGCACAAAGACTACTTCAGGGTTTTCCAATGAAGAAGAAAGAGTAGATGTGTTTTAGAACACTTTTCAGAACTTTTTTTAAGTTGTTATGTAGAAAAACAATGTTGCAGCAACAATAATCACTTCACAATATACTTACATACTTTAAATTATGTCTAATTAGAGCCTTTAAGATTTGCCCCAGCTTTGTGGAATTTTGGGCCTCTATAATTATATCACTCTACTCGCTATACCATTCACATTAAACAACAGTAAAGAAGGCTGCTTGAGCATTTTGTTTGACATTTGTTGAAAATACTGATGCTATCATTTTTCAACAAACTTTAAAAAGTGCAGTGTCACAGGGCGAATGGTTAATGAAAATGGAAAAAAGTCCGCACACTAGATAGAATCAGCTCCCATAATTTAATGTGATAACCACAAACTCAGTGA
>JAPQLA010000009.1:13663744-13683748 GCA_029822935.1 Naso vlamingii
GTTGTGATTTTACGAGAAAAAGTTGAAACAAGAAAAAGTTGTGATTTAATGGAAAAAAGATCACAATATTGAGGATAAAATGTGATTTTATGAGAAAATAGTCGTGATTTTACCAGAAAAAGGTTGAAGCATTATGAAAAAAACTCAATTTTATAAGAAAGAAGTTGTGATTTTATGAGAAAAAGTTGAGTTTTAAGAAAAAGTTGAAATTTTGTGAAAAAATCGTGATTTTATCAGAAAAATGTGATTTTATGAGAAAAAAGTTGAAATATTCTGAGAGAAAAATAGTCATTTTATTAAGAAAAAGACATATGAGAAAAAAGTTTAGATATTATAAGAAAAAGGTGAAATATTATGAGAATATAATGGAAATTTTAACAAGAAAAAAGTTGAACCTCTGGATTTTACCATCAGCCTGCCCTCATGTAGTTCAGAGGTGAACTGCAGATACAAATCTTAAACAGGCTACAAGACCTTGAAAGGAATTCTTCAAATTTATTTGGCGACCCAAATAAAACCTCCCAAGACCCACATGTGGGTCCTGACCCAGTCACTGGGAATGACTTCTCTAGCACCTCTGTGCTTTCTCTGCTAGCTCTTTACCACTGTTCTCTGTTGTTAATACTGTGAAATGGGAAGAAATATGGGAACAATGTGTTGAAAGACATATCATTATGGGGTCTCTGCGCCTAGTCTTGTTTCTTCATTTAACCACGAACTCCCTTTTTGGAACAAAGGTCTGAAACCATTTCAGTTACAGTGTTCCTCCGTTTTATTTCTATAGCTCCTCTCCCTTGATATTTCAATTTCCCCAGATGTCGCCTCTTCCCTGTTTGCCGTCTATCGTTCCATTTTTTTCAGCTCCTGATTCATTCCCAGGTGTGACAGAGCAAACGAGGGACAATTTTGCCCTCCCAGCAAAAACAAACACAAACGCTTTTGGATACATTATACCTCGACAAGCAATGAAAAATCAATCAAGCCTGCATGTGTATACATGTGTGTGTGTCTGTGTGTTTGTGTGTGTGTGTGGCATTCCCAAAGCACAACTAAAGAAGCTGCCCTGAGGTTCTTCAGAGAGCCAGAAACAGAGACATGGTACAAACTCGTGGAGAAAGGAGAGTGGGATAGACAATCTGAGAAACAAACACGGATATGCAACAAGCATGGGAGAAGACTTGTTTGGGACTTAGCTATAAACAAACACAAGCCAGACAAAGGACAGAAGCTATGCTGGTGCACAGAGCCTGTTTTGAATTTTCTCCCCCATCTTTTCATATGTCAGAGTTTAAGAACACAAGTCATTGCAAAGCAGCATGAAAGAAAACACACAACCTCCTCCACACTCCTTCATTACATTCAAAACGCCGCCCCTCACACCCCTGTGGACTCCTCACCTTCAACCCATCAAAACCAACAGTATCAGCAGCCTCTGCACTGACATGTGAAGTGACTCAGCACTGGTTTGAGTTCAATATCTTTGTCATGCCAAGTCTCGGACCTTTCCCTCCCCAGGGAAACGAAGCAGCAGGCGGCTGACTCAGACCCAGCTGAATCCAGAGCATGAGCTGATGGCTGGTCATGTCACTCCCTAATCGTGTTGGGCGGGAACTAACTAAGTCTGACACCAAGGATGCTTTGAGGAGAAAGGGAGGGAGGCATGCTGTTTTAGAGCTTTAGCATTTATTTGATTGCTCTTTTAAAGTTCTTACTTGTGGGATACTTAACCTTCAAATGTTGTCCACACAGAGAACATCAGCATGCAACAACACACGTTCAGCTTGTATTTTTCTATATGTTTTTCTTTCTCTATAGGCTCACAACTTCTCTCCCTCTCTCCTCGCTCCTGTATGTCTAATTTTTCCGCAGACGCAGCCTCTTCTCATATTTTCCTTCTTCTTCTCTGTCTCTACCTATTTTTATGCCTGTCCCTCTGTGTCAATACAGATTTCGTCATACACTTCCACCCCTCTTTCATCCTTTTTTTCCCATTTGGGGCTTTCCAACTTTATCAAGCTGCCTGTCTCTCTTTTTGGCAAAACAATTTGGGATCATGACTTTGTGTCATTTAATCTCCTTTTGTCTCTCTGTCTATTTTTGCGAAGCATTCAGGTAACGAGCTACGTTAAGGAGTTCCTCCTTGGCCTTATTTTCCACACATACTGTAGGAAAACACCATTAGAAAAAGTATTTATTTAAAACTTTGAAATGCAAAAATTGGGGGGTGGGTTAGTGCACCTGAGTGCATTCCTTATTTATTTTGGTCCAATGAAAATTCTCTTCATTCCTTGCTGGCTGTGTGTCTCAACATTTTGCCGCAGCAGTCTTAAAGTTGAGATCAACCATTTCCTTACAAGGCAGGCAGGGCTAAATGTTACATGACCAAGATTTAAAATT
This sequence comes from Naso vlamingii, assembly GCA_029822935.1. NCBI lineage: Eukaryota > Metazoa > Chordata > Actinopteri > Acanthuriformes > Acanthuridae > Naso > Naso vlamingii. The sequence continues at coordinate 13,666,142 of JAPQLA010000009.1, forward strand.
CTGTATGACCCTTTTTGTTTAAAAAACAAAACAACAACGACAAAAAAAACCATACGTACAGTTTTGAGTCTATGTGCCTGTGTAGTTCGCCTGAAGGTTTTAAACAACCACTGATATAATACAAAAAAATGTACACATGAAATGCTCATGCTCACAAGATATTACACACAACCTTTTTACTGTAAAATTATGTATAAGTTTAGTAAAAAATAAATCACTTTTTTTTGTGCATCCTCACACTTGTTCTTATGTTGCTTGTAAATATTCTGTGACACAAAAAATGACCTAATACGGTATAGTTGACGTGAATACAAAGTAGCAACTGAAAAGAGCTTTCAATAACGACTGAAATGTGAATGACTTTATGTATTCCTCTGAAGTATTCAACTGTTTTGAAAAAAACAGACAATGCAAGACACAAAAAATCAGCACAGCATAAAGCAAATGGCACTTTAGTTTATCACATATACAGTAATTGTTACTGTAGTTGCAATTCAACAGACACAGAGGTAACTGACTGAAATGTCCAAGGGGTCAGTTTAACAGATTCTACAATGACATTTACAATATATAGTTTCGATATATGTTTTATATGTTTAATATCTGCCAGATTTTATAAGTTATCAAGTGTGGACAGTTTTGCTACATTTATTATTTCTGTCACATGTATTAAAGACTGCCCCACTAAGACTGAGCAGAAAAAGACCTTCACAAGTAGGCTGCATGATAATAATTTGGCTTCCTATTCATGTAAATAATTTAAGAAGCACATTCTATTTCTGTATGATTTTTTCCTCTGCTGTAAGTAATGTGTGTGTGTGTGTGTTTTCAGTGTATTACAGTTTGGATGGTGATGTTATCGATGGAAAATGGAGGAATGACTCTATTAAATCGATGCATCAACAGCTGTGCATGTTTCTGTGTGTGTGTGTGTGTGTATGTTAAAAACAGGATGACTCATGTCTGAATGAGATCTCAGTAATTTACAATGAAGCTTTTAGACAGGGCTCCCCTCCTTAGTGCCCACATTCGTGTGTATGTGTGGGTGTTCCTGTGAATACCCTCAGGATCAGTCTCATTCAGAGGGAATCAAAATGACATTCTTCGTCTCACTGTGGCATTGAGGCCTGTGCCTGTCCCTTCTCCCAGTGAGAACACGTCATGATAGGTCACTCACTGTTACACACACACACACACACATAAAATCACACAAATTTATGTTTAGACCCAGGAAACCGATACTCACAGCTCTGAACAGAGCATACAAACAGCTGAATACACACTTCCTCCCCCACCATGACTTTTCTGACAACAAATGTCTCATCTAGTTGGGTGCATTTTCAAATTTACCATCTCAAAAACAGTCCATAGTTGTGGCGGGTGTCACAACATCTGCTACTGCATGAGTGTCCCAGCTGCTGGAAGAAGAGTTGGTTTGTGTGTAGTGATGTCCAGACCAGTTGGTGTTTGAACTGATAAAGAGTGTGTCTGCCCACTGTCCTTGGCATCAGACAGTCATACGTTTGTTTTGACTCTGTGACTGCTGTAATGTGCCCTTGCATCTCTCTCTGCCACTCGCTTTCTCTCCCTGTGTCCCTCTCCATGATGAAGTAGTGAGGCAGTCTGCCAGGGATCTCCCAGCCTACCTCATTCTGCTCTCATTCTTCTTTTTATCCCACTTAATTTCCTAGTTTCTTTGGGAAAATTGATCAATGAGTCTATCCGTCTGTGCGGGTGGCTCACAGGCTCGTTTTCTCTTTGACCCTCTAGCTGCTTGGCCTCATTTCTCCTTCTCTACTGGCCCACAAGACTTCTCTGCTCATACCTGTGTACAGAAACTTTCTAATTTCTGTGCTTTAATAGTTTCTAGTGATTACTGCTCGATTTCTATCATTGCAGGATTTCACCTTTTCACAAAGTTTAAGTAGTAATGTGCACATACAACTAAGACACAAGAAACTTGTTCACACCCCTTACTAGCAATGCAAACAGCTGTGCAAATAAATACCCACATTTAACCTTTAGTTATGATAGAAGGCTATTTAAAAAAGAAAGAAAATGATAGAAGGCTATGATAGAAAATTCATAATGTTCTCAAGAAAGCTGTTCGCTCTCCAGACCAGTGGTCCAAAAGCTCTTTAGTCAAAGGAGCAAGCAGAGCACCTAAAATTACAAATAAACCACCATTTTAAAAGCCTCAAGGAAACTGCAATATATGTTCTGTAAGAGCTGCTATGCTTGCCTCAGTAAATGTAACTTTCACTCTGCCAGATCCAGAGAAAGTTTGCTTACACACCGTCTGCCCCTGCCATTCAAAATGCTATTCGAGGTTTTACGAATTATATTTTTTACATATTTCCCCCACACTAAAGGTCTGCCTTTGCTCAATTACGGTGATGGCAGTCTTTACAATGAGACCTTTCTTAAAATTAAAGAGCTTTTAAAAGAGTGTGTGTCATGCAATGAATAAAATTGGCTTTCAAATGTCCCATAGATTTGCCTTTCAGCATAAAAAAGAAGGCTTTAAAGAAGTTTGCTTTATACTGTACCCTAAATATCTTTTGGCACATTCAACTAGGGTTCAGCACAGTGCATGAAGTTAATATGATCTCACTTTCCTCATTCAAAGATTCACACACTCTGATAAAGTATAAAATTCAAAATGTGAAGTCAAGGTAATGATTCAATGTCATAATATTGAAAATATACTTAAGTATAAGCAGTATAAGCGGTTCCATGTACTCAGTAATGTTGCTAAACCACATGGGAAGTGATGAAGTTCACAAAAATAGGGGTGATCAGCCATTCTTCAACTTCTGCCATGGTGCAATTATGTATTGTCTGCACTGTAACACATATGTCGAGTCGATGGGTCAATAACAGCCCATGATTCAGCCCCTTACTTGTATCTGCTCATCATGCTTCTTGAAGTAAATGTTGCAGTCCAATCTCATTTGTTGCATTTCAAAGTGGATTTATCATTCTTGGCTGTTTTTAAATGAAGCCTGCACCAACCAGTGTCTGTGCACTTATTGTGGATGGACAAGCAGCTACACTCAAGGTTTTTTTGTTGGAAAAAATTAGTTGGGTTTCTCTTATAATCTGTTTCTGCCATGTTGCTGTTTTTGTTGTTGTTAAGATTGAATGAAGGACTTTCCTGTCATGAGTCTCTATTATTCTCCATTAGCCAGTTTATGACACAAGTGCTACCGTACCTGAAGGCAAAATACAGTGATTATTGTTAATTGTGATTGTGCACTGCCTGTTATGGTCACTGCATATGTAAATGACAGATATGAAACAAATGAAATACAGTGTAAATAGCAGAGAAGTGCAAAGGGAGCAGCCAGGGATGCTTGTTTAAAGCATCCCTGGCTGCTCCCTTTGCATGCAGTTTAGGGTAAATGTGCCCAAAATGCAATGTCAGTTTGTACTCAGTCTTGCAGAAACACACAGGCTGTATTTAAGGTAAACCTTAAATCTACAAGTGGTGCACACAGTCAGGTTTAATCATGCATTATAATTTAGCAGTCAGCAGAAAAGGAATGAAAATGTTCGTTATCTGTTTCTCTGAAATTGGTGGAGGCACGCTTTGCTGATAAGCAAAGGACTGTCTTATTCAGTATCTGGACTGATGCAAAAGCAGCAAGTAGTGGGCATTTTAAATAGCACTGACTGTGGTACATAGAAATTAGCAATACCTCGGCCTCAGTTCAAATGCATATAGCAATACTGATACTTCCCTACCTGTAGTCTCACTAATAATACATACTTCATCTGCCATTTCTGCAGTAAAATAAATAATTATGAAACAGTAACATAAGGGAGTAGAGTCATTACAGAATCCAAGAAACTGCAATCTAATTTCATAATTGCACCCATGATTCGTTTATCACTGGTGAAATTATCACATAATGTGTTGTGCTCTCTGTTGCTGCAAGATTCACACACACACACACACACACACACACACACACACACAAACACGCATATGTCAGGGATACAAAGAAACACAGACAGACACACGCATAGTGCCAACCACACGGCCCGACATGGCAGACAGAGACCTGGAGCAGCTCTCAAGACAAGGCTATGGCCTGTAACCAAGGCAACGGGAGCAGACGGGCTGCCTTCAGCCACTGAGACAACACAAGCTATGTGTGTGTCAATATTCATGCATGTGTCTGTATGTGTTTTTGTGTGCTGTTTGTATGGATGTACAACATGTTGTAATTGTGTACAAGTTTTGTAGTTATGGGCAGTGTCTGCATTTACAGTCTGAGGAAGATTACATTTTCCATCCATAATTGAGCATGTAAAAGCTCATGGTGTGTATGTGTGTGTCTCTGCATTTGTGTGACTGTGTATCTGTCTTTCTCCTCCTATCAGCTCAGCACAGCAGGTGCCTTGCTCCAGTACATTGCTGCCGCTAGTGAAGCTGAATGTATTGCAGACACCATGGGAAATATAAGCCAATACTTTCTGCACTTGTCTGTGTGTGTGTGTGTGTGTATGTAGAGGGGATAGAGAGAGATAGAGAAAGAATGACATGACTCAGTGAGATGGAGAGGAGGAAACTGAAAGAGAGACAGAGGGAGACCAATATAAACTTGGAGTATAGAGGCGAGTCAGGGGTGAGAGAGATGTTGGTATAAAAGAAGTAAGCAAAGGAATTTGAAAGAGGCATATGTAAGGAAAATGAAAAAGGTAGGAAATGAAAGGAGAAATGGATAAAGACTAGAGAGTTTGGTGTGTCACTGGATAGTACCGCATGCAGTGTACTCACAAGCCATTAGCTTGAATTCGACACAGGGTCAAAGTATTGGAAATGAGAAGGACAGAGAGGGAGCGAGCAAGAAAAAGAGATGCGATGACAGGACTACGCTGCTGACATCTGCAGGGACTAGTCAGGCTCTGATGTGACAAGCGACCATCCTCACCAGCTCTCAACCTCCCTCCAGCCATCTGTCTTTCTCTCCGTCTGCAATATATTCTATCTCTTGTCACAACTAAAAACCTTGCAATTGCAGAGAGAAAGTCTGTCAGCTATGACGCAGTGTGTGACCGTCAAGAAACTATTTAACATCAATGTCAATGTAACAATCAATATGTGCCACCAAATGCAAGAGCTGTATGAACCCTTTCAGTCTTTAACAGCAACTTCACTGGTCACATGCAGTGACACCAACTGGTCTGCAATCTCTTCATCATCTTCCCACCGCCTTACAACCACTACAACAGCAAGTGACTGTCAAAGGGAGCAGCGGGCATTGTCATACCCTGTCTGGTATATAGAGATCGGAAGCACCTGTTTGCTTTAGCTCTATATGAGCAGTTAAAGCAAAGACGAACAGGAAAAGTCTTTCAAGTGGGTAAATAGGATCATAAATCAGTGTTCATACATTTCTCACTAACCCTTGCACCTTATGCTAACCTAACACCAATAATATTTCTAGTCACAGACAAATTTCCACTATGGATTAAAACCATGAGGGTATTGCTTGTGATCATGGCTGTTTGATGCCATAAAACTCTGTCAAACTGTTGTCATCTTGATGTTCCAATAAAATCAGTTCTCTCGGACTGTGGAAAACAAGGAGAAACTGGTGGAGTTGTGGAGAGAACACGAGTGCCTCTTTGAGTGTATTAGCTGAGGCCTAAAGCGGCTTCTGTTTCTGCTCCATTGTTTGTTTTCTGCTCAAAGGATTTTCTAATGAAGTTCCACTAGGTGCAGGATGGGAAACAATTTCAAAAGGAATCTAGTTGCAGTCTTGCAGATAGTGACCCTGCAAGATCCCCAGTGGCCATACTAGTCTGTGACTAAAAACTCAGTGACTTACTGACACATTGTTTTTAGATGTGAGAGGGTGTCAGATGTTTACCCACGAATCAAGACAAGTCAGTGAGGGAATCCAGCCTATTTTTTGTCTGTCCATATACTTTCATAATCCATGTTCTCAGTTTTGAAAACTTTCATTAATTAACTAGTATGTATTGTTTCAGTGAATGCCACAAATTAGACATCTTTACTTGAGATGAACCAGGCTAACCAGAACAAGAATACTGTAATTAAATAACCTTTAATAGAATACTACAGCTTGTCGGACTATTCGTTTTAATTTGATTAAAATCTGATAAAATAAACGATTACTTTTTGTTGTTTGGATCTTGATAGGAGACAATCAAAGACGCAGACATCCTCATACAAAGACAGAACATTGCCAAATTAATTAGATAATTCTTAGCAAGAATGTGTGCATAAACAATATTTAATTTCAGATTTTCCTCTGAGCAGTTCACAAACAACCCCCTCATGACTGTCTGGACGGACAGAAGGAAGTGAGGATAACAGAGATCAGAAGGAGGAGATGGGGATGAAGAGGATCGAGTTGAGAAGAGAACCATAAGCCCTCATCTCTCTCATCTCTTCATCCATATTTCAACAGAGGTCTAATGGGCTGACATGATCCCTTGTTCCAAACAGAACGAGGAAAATGACTGGGGCCTCAGTGGGGAAGGAAACAAGAGAAAGTGACTTGGTTGTGGCAGCGGTTTGCTCCTTTCTCTACAATTTCCTGGCATTAACACTAATTATGATAGCTTTACATGCACATTAGTCAGCTGAAGATAACTTCAAAGCAGTTTGCTTTCCTTTAATTTTAAAATTAGAACCATACAGACAGCTTTTTTTTCATTGAATTGGAAAACGCTGAACTGGATCTTTACCAATTCCGTGTAAAAAAAAAGCAAAACGGAAAAACCTTTTACCAGACAGCTGAATATTATAGCATATAAACGCCAGCGGCCAGCCAGTAAGCGTGACCATAAAAGATCCGGCTTATTCGTACACAAGCTTGATTGCCTGCTCTTCAGACCACATGGTTACAGTCTGCGCTTTCATATTTTCTCTTCCATTTGTGTGTTTTTTCATTCAGGCAATCGATTTCCGTATGATTGGTTAGGCTCTCTGAATATATGCCTATAATTGAAGGCATGGCAAGTGGATCCCCAAGCTTCACAGGTGTTTCATGAAAGGAGAACAAACAAGCCGAGAGTGGCACAGTAGATGAATGAGGCGACACAGAGAGGGAGTGAGTGTGAGAGTGAATGAGTCAGCCGGAGAGAAACACTAAGAACAAAAATAATTATTAACAGGTTGTGATCCGACCATTTGTGAGGCTAATTTTCTAACAGACATGAGATGGTTTCGCTGTGTCTTTTTCTCTCCACGTTTACAGTTTTTCATTTTGTATTATATGTTGATAGAGATGAAGCAGACCTACTGTCAATAGTGTCTCTTAATGTTTTGGTAACGGAGTGGGAAATGATAAAATTTCCTAAAATAACTTCCTGATACAACACAAAGAACAAGTGTTTGGACCTTGACTGAAGCGGTGCTCAAGTAAATATTTTGTGAATAGCAATCAAAACAAAAATGTTAAACACAACAGGACATCGATTCTCACTTCATATTGTACACTTCACTTTTCATTATGTTACTGTGACAAGTACTAGTTTTTTAACTCATTCAGTTGATCAATGAAAAGTTATAAAGTAAAACATTTGCTAATTAAAGATTTCCACAAGTGAGTCGAGCGATCTGTCTGTATCGTGAAGGCTTGCAACTTCATTTTTTTAGGGAACAAAACAAATAATCTGCAAAAACCACCTCCCTCCAACTCTGTAAAAAATGTGATGCTTCATTCACCCTCAAACCAACCTACCCCTCAAAAAACAACAAAACTTTTGCCTGGGAACATAATCCAGGCAGTTTTAATATTTTATATTATGTTGTCATTGAGAAAACAAAAAACAAGTAAGTAGCCCTGGTGTCAGAACCTGAAATCGTTTCATTTGCCAGGTATATGAATATATACAGGAAATTTGACTCAGTCTTAAGTTGCTCTGAGAGTATTTAGAAAGAAAAACAGAAACAGCTGGGAACAAGATTTGCTAGAATATGCTTCGTTTAACAGACACCTGGTGCATCCTCTAAAAGATAGTCTCAGTCTACCTTTGACTTTGCCTACACAGTTTGTTCATTGTCATTAAGTAAAGTGGATGGGTCTAGGGGTGATGGTGGAATCGATTTTGTTTGACAACCAGCAGTTCCTATTTGAATAAGGAGGATGTGTGGAAACATGCTCAATTAAGGCCACATACCAGAGGCAAACATGAATAATTTAGCTAAATGCTAACTTCAGTTATCCATGCACATGATAACAATGCTAACAGGTTGATGTTAGTGGTGTATCATAGGCTATTTATACCATGTCACCATCCTAGGTTAAGTGTGTTAGCATGCCAACTGTGTGTATTGCTAATTAGCACTACACTTAAAGTACATTTAAAGCTGATGAAATGTTAATAATATTGCTGGTATTTGGTTTGGACAAATGCTTGACCAATTGATGGCGCTACATGAAAATCCAGGGAAACACCAAAGTGATTAGAATTTATCCTGAGAGGGGCTTGTGTGTTGCAAATTTTCAATCCTTTTAATAACTGTTTAGACATTTCATTGAAAACCACAAGTGTAAACGTCATGTTGTGCTCAAAGAAAAATCTAAAAAAATATTAAAGTCATTAAAAATCATTATCTAGGAACATGTGTTGGTACACATGGCCAGTTGAATTTAAGATACAGTTTTTCAGGGGGAAAGTGTAATTTTCTGACGTGCTGTCAGTGCTGGAAGAAAAGTCAAAAGCTCACTAAGTACTAATTAGGGCTCACCATCTTGTAACAATGTCTGTCTAGACAAAATCTGATAGCAATCCACCCATAGCTGTTGAGACATTTTAGTCTTGACCTAAGAAGTGGACTGACTGACTCTTACACTGAGAGCCATTCTTCAACTAAACTGAATAATGATTATGTTTCCTAATGACTATACATATACTCATTTATGCTGTAAGATTTCAGAAGGATAGGAAAATGTTCTTGGAGAATCTTAAATTGTTGCTGATTGATGTTGCCTCAACAAGGCTAACACAACACTTGTAACACTGCACTCCAGAGTCACAGGCATAATTTGTGGCATTTACTGTATCCCACAAATGCTACATCGATACTTGGTCAATGCCAAAAAAAAAAAAAAAAAAAAAAGTGCTACTGTAACCTTAATTTTACCCCAGGCTCAGTGTGGCTGCTGTGACAGCTCCCACTCAGCTCCTGCTCTGCAACAGTCTGTCTAGCAGCCCCAAAACACCAAAGTAGTCAGTTCCACCTCCTCTATAAACCACAAGGCACATTGGCTCAAAGATACAGGATGACTGACAGCAACATGATTGACAGATTCAACTGTGTGTGGACTAAACCTCCCAGATCCAAGGAATATGTAACATAGACTTAACTTTCACTTTCAAGTCGCAGAAACGGACCATTATCATGTCCTTTTACATGTTCTGATAAGAATCACAGTCAGGGGTAGAGCAGCCATTCAAAAAGTGTGGAGGTTGTAGAGGCGGGACAGCAGCCATACTTCAGTCTCCACAACATGCCTCCCAACATAATTAATTTTATACAAAAATACATAAATAAATAATTAATTAATTTTAGTGTTGAATTATTATTATCTATTAGCCTAAATCTAATAAAATACATAATATCATGCCCTTTACCCCATTCATCAGCATTCACATATCATAACATTAAGCGATGATAACACCATCATGGGTCTGTGACAGACTTTTACCCCACAGCTAGTTAAGACATATGGAAACTAAGGCTTCAGGAATCCCTAAAAGGGGGCATTCAGACTTAAGCTGACTATGTAATACTGACAATGCTAAAGTAATGAATGCTAATTATACTTATGTCATTGTATGTTTGATTATAAATCTTGTCTGATACATTACATAACAAGACAAAGTTACAAAAGACAGTTCAACAGTTGAAAAGCATACCTCATTTATACCTTTGATCTGTTGGTAGTGTGAGTGACAGAGCAGAGGCACCTTTCTCTCGTCATGCAAGCACATAACTTGACGGTAGATCGACTGTTTACTCATCCCTTGTGGGGGTGGGTGGATGGATGACTGTGCCAAATGGCTGTGATCGGCTAAATGGCCTTTCACTGGCCATCCAGCCAATCACAGCCTAAACCTGCTGTTGGGCAACTATTTCAGTCAGTTTTCTCCACCGTCACTATTTTGCAAGGGCACCTTTGCTGCATCTTGGTCTTAATGCTGCCCAAAACAACAGTGATTGTTTAAATAAAAACAAACTAGCCCGAGTGCCCCCACCCAACACACACACACACACACACACACACACATACACACGCACCTTTGCAAAATGATCATATCCAGACCATTCTCCAGTGCTGTGGAGATCAGGCGGGCTATGTGTAACTAAGGGTGCACTGACGCTCTTTGAAATACATGAATTTTTGAGTTTGATAGTAATGTTTCTTTATCATTACTATTTGGAGGCAGATCCAGGGGCCCCAGCTGAAATCTGGATGGCCCCTGAAGTGCTCTTGTCCTATCAGTAGTCTTTTGAATTGTGCATGGATGCTAGATATATAATCAGCCCCTCTGTAAAAACTGTGGCCTCGTTATGACCCCTGATTTAGAAAAATCCTAGATCTGCCACTGTTATATTATTATTAATAGTGACGACAGACAGGATAAAAACTTTGTGCCGCATTAAAGAGAAAATGACACTGACAGAGAAAAAAACCATGCACGCCCACACACACTCCTTGTCCTTGCTTCCTTTGACTTTGCTTTTTTGCTCACCATCCCTACCTCCTTTCTTTCTTTTAAGCTATGAGAGTGATGACTGTGTGACCCTGCCTTCTATAATTCTGTCTGTAAAGAATTTCTGCGTGGTTGAAGGAAAACAAAAACATAAAAACTTTTGCAGATTTTATCATTTAAAAAGTTTAAGGCCGAGAGGAATGCTTATGAAAGCTAAAGGACACATTCATGCATTCATACAGACCATGTGAATACAGTGTATTACAGGGACCTTTCACTGAACGAAATACTTCAAGATTTCAAACCCAAAAACACTAACTAAAGGAAAGATTACATAACAACAGTAAAAACGGCAGATCGAACGAAGAGATGTGAAATTTAACTGCAATTTCTCCTCTTCTTTCAATACACTACGACATTTGGTATGTTGAAAGCAACAGTTTGCAAGTGCACAAATGCAAATACACATGCACAATTTCTCATCACTTACATTTACATCCATCCATCCATTATATGAAGCTAACTGCTTATCCTTGGCAGGGTCACAAGATGGGGCCTGAATCCCAATCCCAGCTGACACTGAACAAGGAACGTGTCACCAGTTCATCACAGGGCTGACACAGAGGCCTTGTTCAGACTGCCCGCTCACATCTGATTTGAAATGCGATTAAAATCTGCTTTGTACACATGCATTTTCAATCTGGATGCTCTGCTCATTTAATACGGATATCAGAGTGCCTTTATGTCACTTTACAGATACTGAATGGCGGTCTTGATTGACAAGACGGTGTACTAGACAGCCACAGGTCCTGACAAATGTCCCGCAGCACATTCTAAAATTTGCAAGCCAACTCTCATCGTGAAATGTTCCAAAGGAGAAATACTCCCACCAGTCACTTCTTTGCTTTATGAAGCCTGCCATGTCTGCAGCTGGTAAAACTGTAACGTTAATGTTCATCGGTCTGTTCGTAGCTGAGTTTTTGGTGCGGCTGTGTTCGGCATTGGGACTTGACTTGACAGTGTTTGTATAGCGAGATTTATCTTCTATCTACATTTTTCCAATTGTTGTACTACTGTGATGTAAAGCTGCTTACCAGCGAACGTACTGACACTGACATTGTTATCACAGCAATCCATGCAGGTGGGTCGGTACAGAGCGGTGATGTCTGGACACAACAAAGCCGATCTGTTCAATTGCAAATGATAGTGTGTGTTAAAAATTAGATTAGAGAAACAAAACGGATTTGCCTGCAGTCTGAACAAGGCAATAGAGACAAACAACCATTCACGCTTACTATCACACCAGTGGGCAATTCAGAATCACCAATTAACCTTACCTGCATGTCTTTGGACCTTAGGAGACCTGTATCACCACAAACCTTAATTTTTCTTTTTTCTTAGTTGGTTCACTTCCGAATATTTTAACTGACACTGCTGCAGCGAATGTCGAACAAACACTGCAGGTGCTGCACCCTGCAAGTCCACTTGTCACCAAGTGGTTTTGCAATGACTTGGCTTTGTTATTCGTTTGCAAGCTAACTTCGGTGAGGAACTTTTTTTTTGTGAAGGGATAAGATGGTGAACAAAGGACTTTTGTCAGACACAGAAGCACTGAGTTTACACACCCAGTTCTCTCACTGTCTCTACTCGAGTCCATCATTTTTTGCCCTTATCAGACTATTACAATATTAATCCACATGTGCAGCAAGACTAAAATGAAGTAGAAGAAAGGACTCAATAATGCATAGCACCTTTTCTGTATCACTACCTTCAGGTGAAGCTTGTACAAAATTAGTATATTGAAATTAAGAGCTTGACTGACTAATCAAAGTTTTTTTTTTTTTTTTTTTTTAACAGCCCGAGAAAGTTTTAGCAGTTGGTTGGAATAAGCTTGTCTTTGTCTCCAGTGCATGCCAGTGTTTGGACTGGTGGCAAGTCTCTTGTAGGCATGTCAGCACAGCAGGAAGGCCAATGTTCCTGTCTTAATTAATTACTACCTGTCACACACACACACTTGCTCACACATACACACACTCTGCACATGCATATGCGGACCTCCATTAAGCGACTCAACAAATGCACACAATTACAATTTGATTCAAACACACACCTGTCTTCAACAACATCTCCGCCTTTATTTTCGCAGTAGCTCACACCTCTCCATATGCATTCCCCTGCACACACATACAATACAGCAACAGGAAGTTACTAATTTGTTCCTATATCCCCTCTGCACTTCTGCCTACTCATGCTAGGTTAGGCTGAAAATGGTACTGAAGAAGCAGATAAGGCAGAAAGATGAGCCAAGCTGCTAACCTTAAATAGTTGCTGCTAGGATCAGCCAGCAAAAACCGTAATGTGCTACACAGCTGGACTTTACATAGGCCTACTACATTTACAGAGTCCAGATCTTTTTCTTTGTTGGCCCTCACAACAACTTTTTCCTAAAGCCACCAACATGTGATGGGAGGGTATCAATGTTCCCCGGGCTCAATGTTCCCCAGAGGTTGTGACAGTCCTGTAAACACCTGGAAAGTCTGAGGCAGCCATGCCTAAACATAACCATCAGTGATTACTTGCCTAAACCTAACCAAATTCCTTTGGCATGATAATATTCGGATCACATGCCTTAACTTAACTGTCAGTAATTACTTGCCTAAACTTAACCACTCTCCTGGATTTTTATGCCCCACCCAGTAATTTTGCCCTAACCTTAACCATTTGGACACATGCCTAAACTTAACCCTAATGGAGAAGGTAATATTGAGACCTGGGAACACTGAGTCTGGGAACATTGAGCCCTGGGAACACTGAGCTGACCCTTATGTGATGGTGTTGTTTTGCTTTGCATCATTAGCCTAGTTTAGCAACAGCACTGGCTAGTGCATGTCACTTCTAACTCTAAAAACCTTATTTGTTATGCTTCCAAACCTTTCCACAGTGCCAGCTCTTACACTCATTTTCATTCCCGTCATTATAAGAGTCAAACAGCTATTCCCTCATTTTAATGTGCCTCATAATCAGCTTTCTTGTGAAGGGCACAGTGTGAGCATAGTTGCCAAGTCTCCCTGCCAAAACTAAAACAAAATGGTAAAAAAGGGGCAGGAGGCTGGCCATTGAGTTTACCTACCAAACATTAAGACTAAACACTTTGAAAAGCTGCAAGAACAATGCTATCATTTACCAAAAAAAAAAAAAAAAAAAAAAGAAGCAATTTGTGAGTGAGCCCTTGGAGCAGGCAGGAAACTCGAGGAAGGGAAAGGGAATACAAGATGCTCTCTCATCTCTCAGCCATCAAGGTGCCCTTGTAATGGGCATGTAAACCTCAATGGCTCCAGTGGTGCTGTTCAGTAGTTATCTGTACAAGATTGTGTCTGTACCGAGCAGTTCCCAAGTGTGAGTGTGCAGCTGTCAAATTATATGGCACAGCGACAATGACAAAAAAAAAAAGCCTTACAAAATTATGATAGGACTACATTATTATAAATCATTAAATTAAAGCATATTTAATAGCTAAAACAATGGAAAAAATATATATTTCTGCAATAATTATTTTACTTATGTCATTATTGATCTGTCTGATGTGACTACAACAGGAAATATCAGTAATATATTTCCCATCGTAAGAAGTGACAGAAATATATGTAAAGATGTGTGCACCCTTTACAAACCATTTCACTGAAAAATAACAGGGTTCCCCTTTAATCCAAATGCAAGCAGAGGAAAAAAAAAAATCCATTGAAACTCACAGTGCTGTGACACAAAATTGAGGATGAACGAACAAAAGAAGTTCTCCCTTTCTCTCATAATGCCATTTGTTTAAATAGCAGCAATTTTAGTCATGGAATTGCTGTTTCTTTTTGTTGTCTCTATAGCAGTTTCATCCCTGTTTAGCTATAGGGCTAAATCCTCCCTTGAGGCAATGTCAGTTTGTAAGGGGACAGTAGAGAAACAAGCTGTGTGTGTGTGTGTGTGTGTGTGTGCACACGCATGCATGCGTGTGTGTGTCTCAGTATCTAAAATGTTTTAACCACAATGCACAACTTTGAAAAGCAGTTATTTGTTACCATCATTTTTACAGGTCTCATTTGGTGAATGATCTGGTGCAGGGGCAAGGCTAGAAACACGGTCAGGTTCTCAACTAGGATTAAGGAATTAAAGTCAGCTAAACATCACATATTCATGCACATTTAAATTAAAAATTGAGGGTAAAGTTTTATAGACGCTTGTCACATGGTTTGCATTTCAAATTAGCTATGAAATAATGAAGCAGTGCCTTCAAGCTGCATTAAAGATAGCTTTGTAATGCAGGGTACATTAGCCTACCAGTAAGCTGAAGCAAAACCAAGGTCAATTGCAGCTCAACTGATTCCGCTGATAATAATAGGCACTGGCAGTGAGTGCACCCTGTGGGATCACATCTCTGCAGGGTGGCAAGCTCAGGTATGGGCAAGCACAATATGCACAAGCACACACAAACACACTTGAACACAAGCACAACAGAACAGAGGTGCACGGACTGGGTGGGATAAACACACATTTATACATTTCTTTCACACACATCCATACAGATACACGCACACAGATACACAGAAGAGGTGGAGAGATGACTAAAGAAACTAACAACAAAATTCTCTTTTTTATTTCTGTTTATGTATAATTTGTTTACTCTAAAGTATATTGCTAGGTTCTTTATACACAGAAACACTAAACACTAAATACTACTTAAAGGACTATAAAAGTCTATTTTCTCCCTCTCATCATTAGCAGAGTTTGCCCAAAACTTCTACAAATACTGTTGTTACAAATTTTGACCATGTGTACTTTGCTAGATCTCAGACTGCATTTTAAGTCCCATTCACTGCCATTCATGTTGAATCAGTGTATAAAAACACTATGTGAAAGTAGTTAGGTATAGGTAATGCACCCATTTAAAAATAATGTCTGTGTTTATTTGGTCAAAAATCACTGAGCGAGAGAGAGAGAGAGGAGCCAAGAGCCGTTGAGACTAAAGTTATTACACCTGGAAAAATAGTTCCTTACAAGTGCTGCCTTCCTAGCTCAAATAGCGTGAAAAGGTATTTTAACACAGATGTTCTTTTTAACTAACACTGTCACACATTTTCAGCTACTTTCTGTAACATTTATTGTATATGGACAAAATGTAAAAAGGAGCACAATATCTTATAGATAAAGCATTCTTGGGAAAAACATGTGGGGTTTATGTAACTTGCGTGGTTGATGTTGAGAAAGGACAATGACATGCAGTAACACTGGTATGGTCCTTTAAAATGGATGAGCTTCTGTTCTTTCTAATTTCCCCCTATACTGCCAATTTCTAATTTTAATAAAACTTGAGCCATATTAAGAATCTTTCAAACTGGGTCTTCAAATTGCTAAACATAACTATTGGAAATGTGCAAAATTATAGGCATTCAGCTCTATTGTTGTTCCAGTGCAGCATGGTAAGTCACTGACTTGCCAACGGCTCACTGAGCGACTTGTGTTGTGCTCACACTCTCGCTTTGTCTCTTTTCCTTTTGCACCCCCTTCCATCTGCATGGCTTTGCCTTACATATGGCTGGAATGGAACACAAAGAAACAGAGGGAGAGGGGATGCAAGAGAAGAGACAAATCTGGGCAAGAGATATAGAGAGCGAGAGAGAGCGATGGGGTCCCTAATAACATGTGGCAAGGAGGCAAATTCAGCACATTTCTAGGAGTTACTCACACCTCAGCAGCAAGTCTTCTAATTAATGTCCTACTACATAATATCCCCATTCACTGAATAATTGGTGGTTAAGATATTCTGGACATAATTTATATTCTACTACGTTGGTTTAGAGAGATATTGGTGGGCTTTAAGAATGAAACCAATGCTGTTGAAATTCTGACTTCATTTACACTATCAACTTTGCAATATATATCAGTTATCTTGATGTGGGAAACAAAAAATGTGAATGAAAGTAGCAAATGCACAAAAAAACAGCATGTCGTTGGATCAGCCAAATTCCATTGAGAACGTCTAGCAAAATAAGTCAAGTCAAGTCAATTTTACTCATATAGCGCCAAATCACAACAAACTTGTCTCAAGACATTTTACATATAGAGTAGATCTAGACCACACTCTACAATTAAATTATGTTAAATTTTTTAGAACCCAATAATTGAAAGCAATTTCCCAGTGAGCAAGCACTTGGCAACAGTGGCGAGAAAAAAACTTCCTTTTAACAGGCAGAAACTTTGGGACAGTTCCAAGACTAAAACAATCAAATAAATAAATAAAGAAACAAAATAATAAAGAAATAAAAATTATAATTAGCTTTGCTTTCAAGCTTACTTAAAGAATATCAGTACACAAAAAGGAGGAAACAAGTAAGATGTTGGTTTGTAATGTCTTAAACCTACAGTCATCTAAAAATTCCTTTGTGAAGCTCAAATATTTTTTTTCATGAAAGTCATTATTTATCATTAATATGCTGAACTTTTTAACTCAGTAAACAGTGTTTTATTTCTGTCCCTACCAAGAACATGGACTTTTATAGCATTATCACAGATTAATGATCATTTCCAGCGTCATTTTTATGAATATTACATATAAATAAAAACAGACTTTCACCAACAAGGTAGAGCAACTTGTATGATATCTGAGGGGCCCCAACTCTTAAAGCGGTAGTTCACCCAAAATTTAATTTTTTCACAGGAAAAAGGCGTTGCAGTCATCTCTCAAGCAACTATACAGGGAATGGTGACAAGGATTCAAACATTTAAAAAAAATACAAAATTTGAAGTAAACCACGTGTCCTGAAACCTTAACATGCCAAGTTATTTTGAAAATAAACAAACAAACAAACAAAAAAACATTGCTTACACCACATTTTTTAGCCTCACTGTTTAGCCTGT
>JAPQLA010000009.1:13695990-13707294 GCA_029822935.1 Naso vlamingii
AGAAGAAGCATCAATACACCAGGTAGCCCCACAGCTTCATTTCCAACTAGAACCACAGAAAACAGAAGGACAGAAAGCAAAAGTTGAGTGAAAGAAAGAGAAAGAGAAAACAGTAGAAAGTGAGAGCAAGTACACGATGTGTCCCAGGTGTGTGCTATATCCTCAGTGGTAGTTAAGAGCAAGGCACAGCAATGCCTCAGCCATCCCTCACCATGGAGATAACAAGCTGTCAGGGCCAGAGAGGATCATGGGCCACAGAGGCCAGTCACTCTGCTTGAACACCACCACAGCCAATCAGAGGAAAAGGGGAGAGGGTGAGATAATGTGAAGAGAAAGATAGATCCTGGCATCCAGCTATTCAGTAGAAAAAGGGAAGGAAAAAAGCAGAAACCAAGAGGACAGAATTGACAAGAGGAGAGGAGGATGTTAAGAGAGATGCAAAACATGTGAGATTGGCAGAATAAAGGTAATTTAGGGGGGTAAAAAAAAGTAGAGAAAAAGGAGTTGCAAAATGCAACTGTAATGATGTTTAGACGGGGAAAGACAAAGGACGACGCCCAGAGCCATACATCAATCAATGCTCTCCATCTACACAACTCATGTACATATGCCAGCACATTTCCTTTCTGAAATGCTGCATATTGCAAGTAATTACCCTGCATTTCCACTTTGAAAATACAGCTTAAAAATGCTCCTACAAAATATGTGCACTTTTCAGTTATAGCTACAATTAAGGGGTCTGTGTGTAAGCAGCGCAGAAAAAGTAGAGACAGTAGAAGACCCAAACAAAGCACAAGGTTCAACAGACCACAATACAAAAGTAATTTATAAATGAGAGATTATTGATGTTTCATATATTACAACATGAAACTAAAATATTGCAAAGCTACACGAGTACTTTTCACACAAGTCAGTTATGACATTTTGAACAAGTAGATGACAAAAACTGCTTCTGGCATGAGTAACTGTTGACAGGTCAAGTTTCACTGAATGCACTTAATTGTGCTATCTGAGGTATAATGGAGTATTAATGTTCTGACACATTCTCGTCCTGATCTGTAAAATGAAGTGTTGATGAGAGATAATCTTCAACACGTAATTGAGACACAATGCAACAGAGGGACTGCAATCTGTGCATGCAGACTTACAGTCCTCAAATTCCATTTGAAAGACTGACCAGGTGAAAGCTATGACCCAGGTGCTAACCTGTAAAATTGTAGTGGAGATGCAGTATGGAATAGCAAAACACTGAATTAGTCAAGTACACGGCTCAAAATTGCACTTATGTAAAGTGCATTAATAAATGTAACATGTTACTTTCCACCAGACTTTTAGTGTGTGCATGCATGTGGTCGCATACATGCACCATAATACAGAAGTAGACAAATGTCAGCCCTTCAGTGTTCTATAATGAATCCATCACAGGTGAGTGGCACTATATTGGGATGCACATCTGATCTGCTATCAGTCTTGACAGGTGCAGCTGCCACAGCGTCTCTCTAAGCCAGTTTAAAACCAAGCAAAGCAGAGAGCAGACATTCTATTTAAATTGAGAGAAAATGCCCATTGAAATACACAGGTAGAAAAAAGGTTGAGGGGGGCACACCTGCAGGGAAGATTTAACTTGCCATGCGTTTGGCATGACTGCAGGGCGCACATATTGCAGTTATGTACAAATGTGTATTTCTATAGCAATACAGATAAATGACTGTGACAAAGGGCAAGTGGTTGAGCAAAGCAGAGGGTGTTAGAGTTGGAGGGGAGGTGGAATAAAAAAGGGGAGCAGAGTCATTTGGAGGTATAGAAAAAAAGACACTTTAAAAGACCGTATCAGTGCAACTGCATGTCATTGCCCTTTGTTAACACTGGTCACATACAAAGCAACGTCTTAGTAAAAAATTCTTCTTCGTGCTGTAATCAAGCTATGGAGGCAGCACCTGTAAGGTACTATTTTTCCAGGTGTTATAACTTTTTGTCTCAACGGCTCCTGACTTCCCGCTCAGCAATTTTGACCAAACAAGCACAGATACGCAATAGCTGTGACCAGCAGCAAAAAATGTTGGGATGCAAAATACTGTGTACTTGTTTGATTGTTAAATCCTGTCTTTACTGTATATTTGGAAAGAAAGAAAGTGAAGAAATAGAAATTACTGTCTGAAATGATGCCACCAACAAGAGTCTATGACATAAGTTGAGGAATTATGGCAGAGGGTGGGGCTAAAGTGTTGGGGCAGGGTAAGCCACAACCAATGAAAGTGTGTATTTTGTACAAAGTTTGACTACGTTATATGAATCAGTTTAGGAGTTATGTGCCATTATTTAAATATTCCACTCACATTGTCACACCCAAAACACACCTTAATACACACACTTGACCTCCATGCCAAATTTAAACCTCCTAGGGCAAAAACTATGGCTGCCAAAGAATGGGGAATTTTTTGGACTGACTGACCAGCCAACAGAGCTTCCTGTATGGAATGTGAAGGTAACATCACACCACGTTGCACGTTGGGGTGTCAGCGCCATCTTCTGAGGAACGTTTACTACCTGTTACATGTCAAGTAGGTAAGAGATGAAGAACGAAAAAAGAAGGAGAAGGATCCTACCATTGACGGATCCTACCAGGCAGCCAACAGACTGGATTTTTTAAATATTTTTTTTAACAAATTTTATTAATAACACAGCGTCATTACAATACAGGACACAAAAACAATTTTAAAAAACAGAGCCTACAGGAAGATTTGGACAAAAATAAATTGTACACATAAAGTAAATACAATGTAAATATAAAGTGCAATTCAGAAAATTCATCTTTTCCACGATGCTTCTCAGAAGACAAAGTTTTTAGAGCTTTTTTGTTTTTACAATATCAGAAACAGATACATAGAATGTCTTGAGTTCAACACAAAACATTTTTCTTTTTGTGGAAGAATATGAGGAAACTTTGCTTTATGAATACGATATTGACCTAAAAGACTCATTATTTTAGTGTGTTATCGACTACCTTGCTCTTTGTCTCTATAGTCAAAAATAAGACTACACTTCCTGTGCTCAGGACCAATGACTTATGACTCTTCCAGACTTATCAGGAAATTTGATTCTAAAAAATAGCTACTTGAATGTGTACATGAACAAAGTCAATATGAAAAGGACTCAACCTCTGGTTTACAGAAGGAGCATAAAGGGGAAATATCAGGTTTAAATTTGTAAAAAATGAGTTTGTTACATTGACTTTTGACAGAAGAGAGAACACTTCTGATATGAGCGTTGTTACAGGTGCAATCAAAATCAAAAGCTTTTCCAACAAGCCACAGTCTAGGAATCATCCTTGAGAAAGGCTCATACAATAATGAGGCTTTAATGAGTGGATTGAGTCCTCTGAATTGCTGAGAACAAGAAATGTCTAATCCTAGCCAAAGGACTATATCACAGACCCTGATGCACTACTTCCACTTTTTAAAAAAAATAAAATTTAATTGACACGACCTTCACTTATGTACCCAGACATTGTAAATTGCCTTGTTTTTTGACTGCGTTTGTATACTTTGCGCAAGTTCCAAAGTTATAAATCTTGAAAAGCTCATGAGCAGTTCTGCAATGAGTGCAACATTTGTTGATTCACTGGCTGAAAAACTGATAGAGCACAGTAGTGGCACTCTTTTTGGCCCATCCCAGACATACAAATTTCAAAAAGACATTTTGCTTCCTGTGCTTTTTATTACAGCAGTGTTGTTTTACCATGACGACTTTCCACCACTGTTGTAAATGTTTTAGTGAAACAGGGTTACAAAAGGCTAGTCTGTTTACATGTGCGATCCTCAGAAGATGGCACCTGCGTTCTAGCATGCAATGCGGCATGATGTAATTCACATTCTCTATAGAGCTGCTGGCCACAAACACAGACTCTTCAGAAGAGTGAATTACCTATACCTAGCAATTTTCACATGTCCTATAGTGTCTCCATATCCTGTTTCAACATGGATGCCAGTGAACAGGGTTTAAAAATGCAGTCTGAGGTCTACTAAAGTATACACATGGGGGAATTTTCACAACACTTGTAGAAGATAGGGGCGATCTCTGCTAATGATGAGAAGTCAAAAATAGACTGGAATGGTCCTTTAAGACGGACCATGAATTGTCATGACTTGACAGTAATAAGGTTTGTAATAATCATAATAATATCAGAATATCATTTACTGACTGAATTTAAAGACCATCTTTGCTGCCATGATCACTTGAAAGTCTTGGTGTGACCTGTATAAAAGCCCTTTCAGTTACCATCAGCTCTGAAGACTTTACAATTTTCAGTCTGACTTCATGGCTATTAACTCTGATGGTTGTGGATTGAACTGTTTTTGCAGTAAGGCTTATTTGCAAGAAAGGGGACAATTTTGCACCAAATGTATGCATATTACCTCATTTAAATACAGGGAAATAGCACTGGAGCAACAAGATGTTATTTGCTTTGCAGCGCAGTATTCTTTGCTGGTGCTTTGTGAATAACACAGTTACAGTTTCTTTTTGTCTTATTTATGTGCAGCGCAATTCTCTTGTAAAATCTGGCCCTGCATGTGCAATCTGCAGAGCAAGAACAATAGGGAGAGGGAGAAGGAGTGTGTGGGGTGCAATACAGAGAGGTGCTCCAGGTGCTCTGCTGCAGGCAAGCGTGGGAGAACATCATTGTGTGTGTGTGTGTGTGTGTCACTGCATGCCTTTTACAGCTACTCCAGTGAGCAGAATTATTGATCTACAAATAGATATTCAAACAATCATTTATTGCCCCCTACACACAACTAGATAAAAATCACCTAATGCACATCACACTGAGCTCAAGCGCAAGACCATTTGATAATGCTAATTTTGTCATCACATTACTTTGGTAGCATGCTGTTTCATTATCAAGTCTTCAAAACTTACAAAAACATTGCCATACAAGAATCTGGTCAGAGCATAAGCATTCCAACATATCTATATATACAGTAGGCTACTGTCTACTTTAGTGCAATCAATACACATTCAAAAGCCCACAAATCGTTGTTCCAGGGCACTGAACATCAGACACCAAACTCTTGTTCCAGTTTAAGTCCCACACACACAGTGGATGAACACAAACATCCTCCTAGTCCTACACAAGTAAAAGGCACAAAGCCTTTGAATATACTACCATCCCACACACACAGAGTACACATACACAAACACACACACTTCAGCAAGCTTCCAAACTGTGTAAACAAAGTGGTCACAGTAGGCACAAGTAACCCCTTCCTAACCAACATGAAAAAACAAAGAAAGTGTATATTTAGCCTCTTTTACACATTCCTGCAAAATTATTGGAATAGTCTTTTTAGGACACGCCAGTGTTTTTAACTCTTATCTCATGCAGCTACATTAAGGAACATTTCAGTGTTGCACTTTTTCACATGTGCCATGACAATGCTGGAAAACATGGGGCAAGGGATGGTTCAGCAATGATGGAACACTTCTGGATACCAACCACCATATAACTCAACTGAAACGGAAGATAAGGAAAAGCCAAATGTTAGTGTATGCAATGGAGGATGTCTCTTGTTTGTTTGTTTTTTCAGCAACATGGTGATTGAGAGGTTGTTTGTATGAAAAAGTATTGGAAAGGCAACGGTGAGCGGGTTCTGGATTCTAATATGGGGATAAGATAGGCTTCCCTGGTTATTGATACCTGCTCCTATTCACATATGACCACACGCAGAAACTTTTGACTGTGTGAACTGTGTGAAAAGGACTTCTGTGTGTTTTCTTGGCTCTCCAAGTGATTCCATGACAGGAAAATAACCTCAAACCACACACACACACACACACACACACACAGACTTGCATACACACACAGGTCTGTCTCTCTGTGTTTTAACTTGTTTACAGTTTCAGCCACCATGGGTGTCGAGCAACCAGTGAGCTGCAGTAGAAGCTCAGGCGATGTAACATTTGATTTTGAGCATGTGTACAGTGTGTGTGTATGCGCCGGCTTGTTTGTACCCTGTGGTGTGGGGCCAACTGACAGTAGCAGAGCTTAGCCATTAGCATGCAGTGTAAAATCCTTTTGAAACCTCTTTTCCTCCAAACATCAAAGATGGAGTCTGAAAGGCAACAGAAAGTCTTGTGGTCCAGTTTTGTCTGTCTGACTGCCGACACTCACTCTATCTTCTGATTTTCTGGCTACCCATTTGTTTTGTCTGTAAGTCAGTCCCTCATTACAGGGTTGAATGGCAAGCTCCTCATGTTCCAGGCATTTCATTTGCTTTCGCCTCATTAATTGTCTGTCAAAAAATCTGTCTTTGTGTCTCTTTCTCTCTTTTTTTCACAAATTTCACTGGAATCTGTCATGGAAACACTGACAAAATCAAAGCAATGAGTGGAATGTGCTGAGTTAAAAAATGAACACATTCCGTTGCTGAAGCATCGACATGCTGGTCACTGCTGTTGTAGATGTATATAAATGTTAAACACACTTACTTTGAGAAGATTCTGGATTCACTGTGGTGGAAAATTCACAAACTGAAAAAGGGAGGCTGAATGGGAGGGTGGTTAGAGTCAAGATGGATGAAAATGCATCGAAAGAACATAAAAAAAAGACAAATGACAGATGATACCATTGAAAAAGACAAATTGTGACTCTGCAGAAGCGGTTGACAGATAAGTAGAAAAAGGCTCTACAAAAGAAGAACTCAAAGCACTGGGGTTAGATGAGGAGACGAAAGGTTGGAGGAGTGAGAGGGACTAAATGTTGCATATAAAGAGGGTCTATGAACAGAAGAGGGTTAGAATGAGTGCATTGCATGAGGAAAGCTTCATCTCTGAGGCTGAACATGCATTTAGAGATCTTAACTGGGTAGGTGAATAATAAGAAAGAGAGAATGATGGAGGTGAAGTGATGAAGTAAAGATTATCTAAGGTTTGAAAGGGCCAGTTCCACCAGGGAATGAAAGGATATGGGCTGGAGACCATACGGATGCACCAATTGCGAGGACAGGTGGTCTGCTTAAGGCAGAAGAAGACCACAGGTGCCAGCTCTGGGAAGGGGACCACAAGGGTGCTTAGGTCACTGCCGATACTGACATCATCATCTGGACCCACTTCCTCAATGATGTCATCAGCATGCGCTGAACCGTATTCCTCACTCTGCCCTGGCCCTGCTGAGGAAATGCTCCCCAGCGGCACAGGACACTCCTCGCTCGTCATGGCAGCCCAGCCGAGATCTGAAAGACAACATGAGTTGACGGTGGGATTAGAGCAATAAAATAATCATGTTTTTTGATGCGTTACAGATCTGCTCTCTACTGTCACAGTCTTTAGATAAAAAAGGCCTGCTTTGATTTTATCAACATGGGGTGTTTTCACTGCAGCAAATAAATATTAATTGAATATGTTTATTACGTGAAAGTTTGATTGAACTAGCAGGCTTTTGGCTATGCAGTCACTTTAACAGACCACTAAATTGTATCCATGTCATAACATCACCTCACAACTCACAGATATTTAATGCTTGCTGTTTTCAAGCCCCAAAGGCCCATTAGTCTCTTTGCAAGGCAAAAGCAAATGCTCTATCGTAAACTCACTTGTCTGCATAACAGAATGCATTGCTTACTGATAACAATCACCTCTCACAATCAAACAAACACAGAGGGGTACTACAGCAGAGAGTAAATCAATGTCAACAGTCTTTGCACGTTCATTGATGATTCATTTAGCCCCATTGCAGTAGTGTGGGAGAGGAAATGGCTTTCTGTCTATTATCACTCTTGAGTGGATTTACTTGTATCAGCACACATAAACAAACACGTGGACACGTGTGAAAATACGAGAAGGAAAAACATAATAAGAAATAAGAGCAAGAAAGACAGAATGACTTAAGTTCACAAGCATCCAACCACAAGCCAGCTAGCACATCAAGAGCCTAAGTGGAGCCTAAGTGAATGCATAATAAGATATAGGACTCTTGGCAGTCCTTTTGCTTTTAACTGGCAGCCAAAGGAGGCAGCCTACAAAAGGCAAAGAGCCAAGCAAAGCTAGACATATGCATAGCTGGACATACAGTATGAAAAATCTTTCATGTATATTCAAACTGACACTCACAAACAAGATGTTTTTGTTTGGCTGTTCTGGCTTGCACTCATACTCAGGAGCAGCATAAGGACAAGACAGCTGCATTATTACTTTAAGCTGCTTCATCACATGTGAATGTTTTTTTAGTATCATAATGTGATATTTACATATGTGTGACTGTGAAACAAACACAAGCCAATAACTACAAACATACATGCGTGGGTGTGGTTTCTTTTATGTGCATGTGAGTATGTGCTTGTCTGCACTAAATCCCACAATTAGATTAAGTGCCAGTAGAGGAGCAGACTTTGTTTTTAGAGGATAATGATATTAAAGCCTATTTATCACAAGGTAAAAAAATAGGACAGTGGTGATTTAGTTGCTGGTATCTCTTCGGAGTTAATCCAATGATGAGATGTTAAAACCAGGTGGAGATATTATAAAATTAGTAAAGGAAAGTCATCCACCACACACAGCGACACTCTGACACCATAAGTCTCTCTCTCTCTCTGCCAAATAATGATGTCACCTATGTATCTATTTATCATTCCAGTGCTTACAAATACTTCTTCAAATCTTGCCAACCAGGCGATTGTTTTGCCATTCCAAAACTGGCCCTTTAAATTAGCTTTACCGTGACAATAGCTGCTTCCTGTTGAGGCAGGAAGTTATTCTTACTCTGCTGTGTTTTATTTCCCATGACAAAGCTTCTTAGGGAGACCCTACAGCTAATATCAACAGCTATAATTAAGCAGGAAACAACTTTGCGGGAATGGTTCGAAAGAGTGTGTTAAGTACGTGTATGGGTTAATGTGTTGTCTGAAGTGAAGACAGTTAAAAAATGGCATTATTTGCATATTTGTTTTCATTTTAAAATGCTAATAAAAATGAACTTTTCTGCATCATAATATCGCGACGCCTTCACTCAGATTCCTTTTCACAGTATTCCTGCATGCTGGGAAAGCTTCCTCTTGATGTGTTTTTTTGTGCGTAATGACGACGATTGATGAATGTATTTGTGAGAGAGACAGAGAAAGAGGCTACACACAAGGCCCTCAATGCTGTTTTGGTGCTGACACACACAAACAAATTCACACTTTCTCAGCATACACACACTTGCACATTAACACCCTTAATTGGGGTAGCGGATATACAGTCACCCATTTAGCTGCACTATGAGCTAAAGGCTGTGATGAGCCATGGAAAAACTTGCTTTCCCCCTCCCACACACTCTCACTGCGACAGTCTGAGACAGATACAGGAAGAGGCTGGATGGAAAACAACAGCGAAAACATACTGTAAATCCATGAGGGGTTTAGGCAGCACATGCTTTGTTTCAATCAGTTCATATTGCCAATTTGAATATAGCTGTGGAAAGCTGTATTTTCAGCTATCGCTGGGTGTTCACACTGAGATAAACAATCTGATGTGTAATACCCAAGGGTTACAAACAATGACTAAAATTCTCAGTGAGTCACTGAATGAGTTCAAAAGTGAATTGTCAAGAGAATAATTTGAATGCTTAAAATAAGATATCACGTGTGCTTACTGTATGTTCGGAATTTTTAGGTACCGCAAAGTACATGAGTGTGTTTCACACATGGAACAGAGAGGAATGTGCCATGTGTGGGTCTGTAAAGGTAAAATAAATACTTTGAACAATGCTTTAAATAAATAAGCACAGGTGTAAAAAATAAAATTTATAATGGCTGAATTACAGCTGCTTCACTTGCAGTGTCTCGGAATGCTGGCTACTGTCACACTGTAAAGGCTTCCAATAGACAGGGAAATTCATTGGTGAATGTTATAATAGCTCATATATGGACATTTACATAATTTAGAAATAAAGCAACTCGCTTAAAACCAAAAAACTTCCAGTCAGTTGGTGAAATTTAATTTCATCCTTATTTTCAATTGCTGCTCTTTGCTAGCTCAGTCTTGTAAACAAGCAGCACACTCTTATGTGCACTCTGAATGGAGACTGGTCAGTCGAGTCTTGCAAACTTCTGCAGGCAACACGACACACCGTGAGGTCCTTTTTGTAACCTCACCACGTAGTTTCGGTGCCTAAGTCAAACCAAATGATCATTTTGAGGGTGTATCAGGTAATAGGCGAGTTCTGTAGATCTACTGAATGGCACAGAGAGGCCCCATAAAGAGACAGACTAGGCCTTGCAGTCAGTAAAAGCTAGATTTTTTCTTACAGTCCACCGATCTACAATGCAACAGGACTTGTCCCACTATGCCAGATGGCTAGTAGTCCACTGGGTTTTGCAAGGTAAGGAGGCAGCTATTAGATTAGAAAAAGTTAGCTCTGCAGAAGATAATAAACTGAACTGTGACTACCATGAATGCTTAGCAGGTGTTTAAAACACTAAGGTCCCTGATTTTAGTACAGAGCCTCTATCATGGATTTAATAGGCTACTTGTGATGCATGGATGAAAATCCTTTTGTTTCCTAAAGACAAGATTTAAAAGGTTTTGTTTATTACACACAGGAAACACACAGGATCACGAAAAGAGATTCTGCCCATATTTGTACTTTTTTTTTTCTCTCTCTCTGTGAAATTGTAAGTGACATTTTCTATCCAAAGCCATCATATCAGTCTGGCACCTCTATCAGTTGGCACCATATCACACTGAAACTCTAAACGTTTACCAAACAGATTCAAAAGAATGGATCATAGAGCCTGACAAACGTTTGCACAATTCATTTGTAAGCCACAAACATGATGTAGCAGTGTCAGCTTTTTTACCTAAAAAACAGATTTTTTTTCTTCCTAATGTTCCATGCAAAACTGTCTTAAGTCCTGTGACTTTTACTTACCAGACTGCCAATTGAATATTCTGTTAAAGAACAAAGCCATCTTCAGTGTTTTAATACTGTTTTGGATAAAGAAGGTTTCAGCAACAATAACTGCATAACAAGTAAAAAATATGCATCTCATTATGAGTTTGACTAAAGCCAGTTATGTAGCTTTGAAAGACAGCCCAAATCTAGTGTTAGAAAAATCAGGACCTCTAGGAGAGAAATGATCCCACATTTGACATATTGCAGTCATAACCCTCAGGTTCTGCAGGGAAAAATTATTAGAAAGTGGCTTCAGAAGTTATAACAATTGGTACAGGGAGTTTTTTTCCCCTCTTTCAGGCAAAAATAATGTGGGGTTGGAATTGTGTGCATGATGTGTGCTGTATGCATATGTGTGTGTGTGTGTGTGTGTGTGT
>JAPQLA010000009.1:13713814-13730495 GCA_029822935.1 Naso vlamingii
CACACACACACACACACACACACTCATACTAGGTAGCTCGTAATGAGGACAGTGGGTGCTATCATTGTCACAGGTGTTCCTTAATTGGCTAGTAGCACTATTATCTTCCTAATTTAAAACATGAGAGAGGCTGCGTGACTGCATTTGAACAGCTTTGTGTTTCAGTTTAAGTACCTCTTAGATATTACATTTGTATCTTACTAAATTGTTTTCATAATTACGCAGCGATGAAACGTAATCACTGCCTGGATTATGTTCAGAGACAATGTTTCTTTGAGTGAATGAAACACTGCATTTATGTCCAGCGCTGGAGTGGCAGCAAGGTGGTCGGGTTTAATTTCAGACAAAAAGACTGCAGGACTGTGACACCAAAATCGAGGGTTCAGGTGCAGAAATTTAGGCAATGATATTATTGCCTGAGCATATTTTATCTTCAGCAGCTCTGTGGCCTATGGTTGGAGCGTCCGCCCTGAGGTTGGGAAATCGGGGTTCAGTCCTCAGCCAGGTCATAACTATAAAAATTGTATCCCGATGCCTCCCTGCATAACACTCAGCATCAAGGGTTGGATTTGGGGTAAGTCCTTGCAACATACTAGTGTCATGTCTAGGGAATGTACTTGTACATCAAGCTGCCTCACGCTAGAGAAACAGGAGATAGGCTTCTTGTCTATGGGCCTTCATGGCTCTCAAAGGCTACTTATCATAGTACTGTGTCAGTGCTGGAGAAAGATCTAGCTGAACCCAATATCATTCTGGCATTGCTATGACTTCTTTGTATTTCTTTGTGTCACAATCCTCTTACGCGGTGCTAATCAGACCTGAAGGGTCATTAATGATGCCAGAGGCTCAGAACATAAGCTTGGTTTTACAGATATCATTTTGAGCTGACACATTCAAGTTCTCTTGTGCAGTATACAGTGAAGGTAACCTTGTATAATAGTACTAGCTATTAGTGGCATTTTTGCATTACTGTACGGTCACACCGCGGGCAACCTGAGCAGCAAAAGTGGCCCGAAATCATTCATTTTCAATGAGAGCTGGCGACAAGGAGCATCCGACGAGGGGGCGACAAGGAGAGTTGAGAAAAGTTTAACTTCATGCAAATGAGCGGCATCGGCACTGAAGCAGCAGCCAATTGCAGACTGGGATTTGAGTGACGCTTGTCACTGCACCACTTAACCGTTTGTTTGGGTTGCTGTGGAGATGACAATGGAGGAGAAGCTAACTGTTGCGGTCTCCGGTTTTGCGGCACTTTATGACCTTAATCGTTCTTACACAAAGAAGGCTCACCAGAGTGCGCTCCATGATAAATGGACTGGAGAATGGAAGATATGCCACCTACAACCACAACTCTACTACAAACTTGATATCGGTCACAACCAAACAGATGTCTGCAGCATTGCTTAGGACCCGCCCCCTGACGACGGCAAGCAGCGAGCAGGCAGTGCAATGCCAGCATCCAGAGCGTCCTCTGCTGCTCAGGTCACCGGCAGTGTGACCATACAGTTAGGATTCCGTGGGTTATAGCCCCACCAGAGGGCGCTATTGTGCTGGGGAAGATTATAGGCTTTTTAATGTCAGACGCAACAATACCGTTGAGCTTAAGTTAGTAGCAAACTCAACTATGTCTACTACATGAAATGTTTGCAATTTTTCATCATATGCTGATGCAATTTCTTCTCTAGACATAGTGTGGGAGTGTGTGGACTTGGCTTTGTGCTTGGCTCAGTGGGGCATGGCAGAGATTGCCCTGCACCTGCAGTGTTATGGACTAAACAAACTGCTGCTTGTGCATACCCATGCATGCCCATGCACAATGCACACTTGAGTTTTGCAACTGGGGTCTGACAGCCAGGGTCCTGGAGGTATTCTGATTGGCTGATTTGACGGGCACAAGGGCGGGCATTGTGCAGGTCCTGCTAGCTGCTACCTTGACTAATCAGGGATTGATAAAGTTACATCATAAATGGATTTACCTTATAGTAAGCATGATGACTTAGTAGGTGAACTGTTGGATTTTTACAGCAAGGTCATAGAGAAGGTTGCACATATAAAGGACTGCAGAGCTTCATTTCTCTTTAAGAGAAATTTCTTGTTATTCATAAGTATTGGCTGTTGATTTCTGTATTGAGGTGTTGGTTTGAGCACGACACAGGTTAGATGCACAGGTGTTAGACGGCAACTTAATGGACTTATTTTTAAGTGGAACTGATTATGTGGTTTGCATATTGTTTAAGTTTTAGTGGAGTTAATGAGTTACTGGCTGTAATGTTAAGTGTGCTCTCTGGGTGTGTGCGTATGCGTATGTGTATGTGGGAAATGGAACCTCAGTCTGGCTTCCTGAGGGAGTTGTTCACTTTTCTGTGGTGTGTAAATGGCTGTTTGACTGAAGTACAGTGTGTGGCTGTGTGCCATTCACGGCAGGACTTTTGCATTGTGTTTACTGTCCTCATGTTGGTATTGTTTGGATCTTGAGCATTTTATTTTGGTAGATATTTAATACTGTCCTTTGTTGGTGCTGTTGATATTGTAACATATGTTGTCAGATCTTCATTGTTTGTGTGATTTTAGATACATTATTCAGGTGGAATTTTGTCACCAAAGCTGCTGTGATCCCCTCTCTCACTTGCACACAGTTTATTGGCTGGGCAATATAGATTAATAATATATGGTATGTTTGGATTGCATTATCAAATTTTCTTGTGTGAGTATTTGGTGGTCCCACCAGAATTTTCACACTAAAATCCCCACTGCTGGTAACTTGTTTTGGCAGAACATTTGAACAGGAAGCAAGACCTGGAATCACAGTAGCTAAATTCCTACATAATAAAAGGTAAAAGCTCCTAGCTCGATCACGTTTGTACCTTTAGCATTTTCTGCTAGCTTTAGCGGACTTAACATGCAGACAGCCGGCGGGGATTAAATCTTTTGTCTTAAGTCACTCCAGAGTTTTGCTCGCATTTAGATAGTTTTGGTGGAAAATAATGAAATACATTGTCACTGAACATTTTTCTAATTTGCTTAGTGTGAAGATTTTTTAAACTGGCCATTTATTTTACAGTAATAAACAACATTTCAACTGGCAAAATGTTTTCCATAGGACATATTTGCTGTTGCAAATTGTTGTATAGAAATTTAATTTCTCTGAGACAGGGGGTTAAGTTTTGAGCCTTCAGCCTCCCTCACTTTAAGTCGAGCTGTATGTGACAATTCAGCTTAATGTGTCTGTGACTGGTGGCAAATCTTTTCTGTTCCATTCTGTTCGATTTCTCTTGGATTCTGTTCAAATTTACCTAACAGCGTCATTTCCTTAGAATGAAAGGAATGAAGGCAATTCTGTTAATCGTGGCTTTACTAGGGAAAACAAGAAGAGGAGAGCAACAGAGAGTAGAAGGAAAAGAAAGTGAGGAGGAGGAGAAGTAACGGCAGATCCATTCCTCTTTTTTCCACTGCATTGCAAAAAAGCGTTGAGTTGAACATCTGTCAGCACTCCTTATCTCTTCTCCTCCTGTCTCTTCACCGTCTCTTCCTCTCCTCTTAGAAATCTCTTTCCCGTTGCTTTCATGCCCTGACAGGAAACTGCCATCCAAAGTTTGAAAACTCAGGGAGGAATGGCGTGAGGTGACGTGCGTGTGTGCAGGCATGTGTTTCTATAGAACTCTGTGTCTGTGTGAGGAGGGCATGAGACAAAATGAGACTGCGAGACTGAGAGAGAGAGAGAGAGAGCACAGAGCCTTAATATCAACTCTGAGGAGGCAAGGGAGCTGTGCATGTATGTTAGTGCACGTACATGCACGTGAGGTCTTTTCATGCATATTTCCTGCTCTGCCATTGGAAATTACAGTGTGTTCTTGTGCTTGCATGTGTGTGATTTTGTGTGTGTTTTGTGTTTGCATATCCAATAAAAAGATAACTCCAGTCCAGTCTGAAGCAAGAACGACAGCTGAGATAAGAAGAAGAAAGCAAAGATAAAAAGCACAAAGGCTAACTTTTTTATGTCCACAGATTTGAAAGGCTCACACAACATATTCTACTGTAAGTGGGAGATGGAGAGGAGAGGGTGAAGACACAGACAGAGAACAGTGGTTGAAGAAGACAAGTGGAAAAATGGATTGAATCAGGAGATTACAAAAAAATAAGCGAGAAGCATGTGAGAGGTCAGATTGGGGGTAGCCATAGGCAAAAAAAGTGGATGAAAGAGGAGGAAAATAAGTTGCAAGGTCGGGTACAATATGTGGGGGAGAGGCAACTAGAGAGAGCAAGACAGAAGAGACAGAAACAGAGAAAGACAGCATAGCAAGAGGAAATGCTGTAAGCAAGGGAGACAGATAGAAGGTAGGAGATGAGAGATGTGCTGAGGAGGAGGAGGAGGAGGAGGAGGAAGAAGAAGAAGAAGAAGAAGAAAACAGACCACATAGGAAAAAAGAGAGATAGAAAAACAGAGGGAGCTGAAGTGTTTCTGGACAGCTGGGGATGCGTCTCATGCAAAAAAAGAAAAGAAAGAAACATAGGGTAGCGTATTAAACCACACACAGAAACATACATTTTAAATATTCGGTAATGTATGGATGCTTAGTGGTGATGCACACACATACACACTCACAGGCCTTCTTTCAAACAAACACCAAAGTCGAAATCCTTATCCATCTACTCTTCTTCTCTTTTGTCTCTTCACACATCTTCTTAAACCTTAGAGCTCGAAGGACGCCAAGCAGCTTCCTAATTACCTCATTTGCATAAACATGCACAATGTGCAAGCGGGAAGGTGTTGTGAGAAGTGGAGGAGAAGGAAGGGGACAGAGCTTCACCTGGAGGAAAAGAGGAGGGAGTAAGACAGAGCGGGATGTAATTTTGGAAATGGCAAAAAAAATTGCAACAAAAATACGATGTCTGCTGACAGTGAGAAGCCATCAAAATTTGTCCTCCTTCCACACTCTGATGATATTTTGCTCCCTCAACCCTCTTTACATCCTCTCTCCTTTCTTTATCCTCCTCTTCATTCCCTTTTAGAATTGACTGTGTGCTATTCATTCTTTGCTCCCTGCCTCGCTCACTCTTTTTCCTCATTTTGCCATACTGTAGGTAGCTTAATGCCAACAGTCATTATCCTCTTCCTCTCCCACGCCATGTCCCTCGCTCTCCTCCTCCATTTTCAGCACTGTCTTCACCATCATTTCCTTCCCATCTTTCACATTCCCTCCTTCACTATTCCTCTTCTCGCCCTCTCTTTCTCTTCCTCTCCTCCTTTTCTCACAGAGTGCTGTGTCAGGTCTTTTCACCCTCAGCAGTGTGAAATGAGATTTGAATATGGCTCTTGGAGCATTTGCAGCTCGCCTGCACCCCAACCCCCATCCATACACACACACACACACACATACAAAAGAGAAGGCCACTCGTAGAGATAAAGGATTGTGACGCCACTTGAGTGCATACTCACATGTCAAGGGAGAAGTGTAGGAAAGGGAATGGTAAAAGAGAGGAAGCTGGAGGAGACAGGGAAGATGGATGAGGAGCAGGAAGGAGAGGAGATGTGAAGAGCAAAGAAAAAGCAGAATGGACTTCCGTAGAACTGTGAATATAAAGAAGGGATCAGCAAGAGATAAAAACTGAAATGGAAAATAAAACACTGATGGGATCAAGCGGAGAAAAATGGACAGAATAGAGATAATGGCTGAGACTTTCATTAAAATGTGCTAGCCTTCTTGTTTGCCCTTTTTTTTTCTTTTCTTCTTTTTTTTTTTTTTTTTTTTTTTTTGCATTTTGAGTGGAAACAGTCCGCTGAGACAGCAAGTGGCGAGCCAAACTGAGCTTAGCATAAAATGGCCATGAAGTGTCAAGTGCTGGCCTCCATTCTAGAGACAAACAAGAGAGAGATAAGAAGGTTCCAGTATGTGTTTTGTGTGTGTGTTTTTCTATGTGGGAGCTCACATTTAAGCTTGTGTGATAGTTTAGTTTCGAAAAAGATGATGCTAAATGTAAGCCTAATCTGACAAAATGCAAAACAAATGCTGAGTTTTTAATATCTCATAACTGCCAAGAATCATCAGGTTGGGACACAAAACTATTCTATGAATTTCAGATGTACATTTTACAAGCCCCTCTTAGATTGGCATTGCATATGAATATGCTGCACAGTGGAGAGCTCAGCTGAAGCTTGTAAATGCTTGAAGAATTCTGCCTGGTGTTGGAAAAACTAACGCACCAGTTTAAGAATATCTGTTCTGACAAATCTGTAATTTCAACCAAATACTTCAACCTTCACTTTCTTCAAGATGCCAGCAGTTCATAAATTTTAGTGTGTATTGCTGTTGTTAGTGTGTACCTCAAGGCAAAGAAACAACACATACGAAGATACTAAGTGTATCATATTCTTTCACTTCGGTATAGAAACACACAAGAGTCAGTGAATAGTGTCAAAGCAGTTTGGCAAGAAAAAGAATGATGGGCCACTACAGAAACAAGTAGGTGGCCTTTGACCTCAACGCTGTGCACAGGGAGGAGGGGTGGACTGGACTGACAGGGAGAAGGAAATTTTGGTTTCAGTCCATTGCTTCCTCCTCTCCCTCAACACTTCTGTTACTATTTATTTGCCTTGCTTTGGCCAAAATAACGGCTTTATTTGCTCTGCATGCTGTCAGATGCTTCAGCAGGGGACTGGGCAGAGGAAAATGGTTGTGACACACACACACGTTGTCAGCATGCGCATACGTGCACAATATGATGCATGAATACATCAGAACACTTCAGTGCTTTATGCACATGTGCATACAAGCACAGGCACACATAGAAAGAAACACATTTACTGAAACTCAAACATTTACTCAAACAACAATGTTCCCATAACAATTTCATCCAATCACAAGCTGACAGTGACAGAGGGCATTCAATTGTATAGAAATGACAAACTTTTTAAAATTAGATTTTATTTATTTTTCACGTTGGGATAGTTTTGACACACTTAACGATCAAGTAATACTTTCAATTAATTAGCACAGTATGATTGATTACTCAAGATTATTCAGCTTGTTTGGCAAAATTCTAAACTCTATCTTACCCTTGATGGTGAGGTCATACTGGTGTTAATGTGGCACACAGGTGGGATTGAAGAGTTGTCCTGTCAGCAGCAAATTGACTTTAATGCTCTCCGCATACCCCACAGTCCTCTTATTTACATGCACTAAATTATTTATATTTGCCCCACCATCTCTAATTATTGTATGTCTCTCTTGGTTTTCTCTCCCTCTGTCCTGTCTGCCTCACAGCTAATTTTACTCTCTCTTTAAGCAGTGTCCTCTCTCTCATTTAGACTATTATTCATCTTTCTCTGCCAAATACTTTTTAATTAGGATTTTATAAAATAGTAAGTTTTACCGGGATCTGCTTTCAGCAGCTTTTATACTATAAAATTAATATATATATAAAAAGTACTTTTTCTATAAAATTGACAAGCGCGGTCATTACTGGAATACTGCCAAATTAATCATGATTAATACCTTCAACAATCTTTATTTTTAAAAGCAATCATCTTTACACTGTCTCAGTGATGTCATGTTAAAATGATTTCTCAAATGATTTCCATACCAAAAGTGCTTTTTCATGAGCATCACTGAATTTTTATTCAAGACATGTAAAAATGGGAGGTCAAAATGCCAGAGACACTCTCTGCAGATCTAAAAGTATTGTTGCAGTAATGATGAGCTCTGCTGATCTGGCTCTGCAAGACAACTGGACAGGAACCCAAAACACTACATGTATTTGAGATTCCAAGCAAATTTAAGGATGCCCACAAAAACACTGTTGTAAGCTTGTAAGCATATTAACTAACACAATAGACCAAAAAGCTAGTTAGCAAATACTGACTTAGTATCATTAAACTTGACGTAACAGTGTTTCATTTTAAATACCAACTGCTCTGTAGTATTGCTATGTGGCTCATAAGGGAATGTGTGTATTTACACATTTTTATAGCCTCATAAGTGAAGTCAGCATAGGATTAGCTAACAGTTGACTCTACTTAACTGCTACATTGCTTTAATAACAGTCTTCTACATTAAGGAAGAGTGTCACGTTGCCAACCTGCTGCCCATCCAGGTATTTGTCTATACCTAAATACAATTAGCCATGCTTATATTAGGGATCACTCTATCTTGCCACACAGCTTTGATAATGTGGAACAAAACATCTCCCTCTCTTCCTGCAGACAAAAGTCAGATTGCCTTTCTAATTAGCTAAAGCAGATAAAACCAGCTAAAGTGTTAATCCTGGTAAATCCTCAGTGTTGTTTTCTCTTTCAGCTTTTTGCAGAGGTAGGTAGTAGGAAGCTCCAGTCTTCCAGGAGGAGACTGAAGGTCAAACTGAGGTGGAGGAGAGAGTGAAAGAAACAGAGAAACTGAGCAGAGATGAGGAGATGAGGGATGCTAGAGTCTCATGAGAGAGAAGGATCAAAGGCAGTGTGCCACATCGTGGAGTGAAAGAATACTCTAGATATAAGAGACAGGGGACTGGGAAAGCTCCAAAGACGGACGAATGGTGCACAGCTTGAAAGGCAAGGAAGTGATGTTTGAGGTTTCAAAAACAGTTATTGAGAGAGGACTTTTCCATAATGTTTATCTCGCTGACTGTTGCACAGAGGCAGAACATTTCCTGCCCAATTGGTTTGTGTCTGATGGAGTCCAGTGAAAACAGGGAATGACTTATCCATAAAATGAATAATGAAACAAAAGAGTGCTCGCTTATCCCTCCAGAAAAACATCATTTTAATATTTACACTTTGATTTTTACTCAGAGCAGTGAATCACATTTTCTCATATTGCAGATGAAGCAGTGGTTTCAGAATTTATGTATTTTGTGTGCTAAGCAATCCTTCAAGATGGAGCCATAAATAAAAGAACATGGGGGAAAAATGTATTGGTACAGTATGTTGGCTTTTCCCAGTTGTCACTCATTCAGTACCATTCCTTTATTAATTTATAATGCATCGCCTGGCACATGAAATTGCCAGGCAAAAATCCATATTTTTTGTCTTTAGAGAAACTTATGTCATTATTATTATTATGTGTCATACGTGGATTTCATCTGTTCCCTAACTATTTGTAATGCCATCTAAATTTTACCAAGGCACAAGCTTTGATGTAAGCGATGCCGTTTCATGCTCAGGTGCTCATTTAGATGAATCATCCTTGTCCCACTTGCTGTGTGTGTGTGTGTGTGTGTGTGTGTGTGTGTGTATGTGTGTGTGTGTTACATAACTTGAGAAACAGAAAGACTGCGGTGGATGTTCAAATACAAGAACTTGAAGTCAGAAACACTAAGCGTTTCTGCAGTGTCAATGAGCTGAACATTTTAAGCCTACACAATTATTCCAGCTCATCGCTGTCCAATTGACCAAACAACAGACTTGTGCAGAAGACAGAGGACCAGATCATCACAAAACACAAAGTCTAGTGACAATGAACCATGCTTTGCTCCAACAAAATGGAAGGAATGGAGGAAGAGATGAGAGAGAATTAAGAAAGAAACAGTGGCTAGTAAAATGATGGTATTTGTTTTAATGATTTCTGGATTTTCATATAAAGTTAAGGCGAACTAGTTAAGGCGTTATATAGCTGGAAAGTCTCATTTCTTTCAGAGACTGATTCTTAAAAATGCACATGCAAATATAAAGAATGTTTAGATATAACTTACTTTCCTTTTCCTGTTTCTGATCTGGAGAATCTTTTTTTTTTTTTAATTTATTTTACATGTTCATGTTGATGTTTTTCCTTTAACATATTGCACTGGCTTTTAGTAATCCTCCTAGTAATAATAGTTTTGTTACTTTTTTTCACTGAGATAATTTAGATCTAAACTAAATGTGTCAGAGGAGACAGACATTTAAGAGAAGCAGACTGAGGGACTGGAACAAATAAAAGAAGACAGTCGATTAGAAAGGAGAGTTTATAGAAATCAAGAAACAGAAAGAAAAAAGAGAAAAAGTTACAGAGAATGTTGGGAGAGTAATTGAAAGAAAGGAAAAGTAGAAAGAAAAGGCAGATACATTGTGACAGCAGGCAGAGAGGCCGTTCTACACTGTCAAGCATCGGCTCCCTCAGGAGTGGTTAAATGCATTAGGCCTGTCCGCTGGGAAACAGTGAAGTGATTAGCTCTACTTCAGCTTCAAGATGGAAACTAGTCAGGATTCAGGGCACACATGCACACAGATGCCCACAAACACCTTAAAAACACATGTGGATGTGCTGATTTGGTAAAAAATCCCCCCCAGACATATATCAGGGCATATAGTTTGCTGACTGGGCACATTTTTTCAGCAAGAACAATAATATATTGATAATTTCCACATTAAAATCCTTAAAAAAGGCATCTGCTTGTTGTATCTCATTAAAATTCCAGAATCTATGAATATATATATATATATATATATATATATATATATATATATATATATATATATATATATATATATACTGCTCATTTTTCAAGTTTTCTTGTTGAGCTGATGTCTCCTACCTATAAAAAGTCAGTTTTTCAATGAAAATGCACTGGTCATATAAAATATCTACATAACACTTGCACGGCAAATTTACTAGGACTGAAATGTTTGTCATTGTGAGAAATAATGCTTGTAGGCACCAGTGAGTTATTTTCATTACAGTCTTAAAAGGGAGAAGAAAACAGGCATAGAAGAATTAGCATGAGTGTTCAAACATCCATTTAAACAGTTCAGCCTTGAACAACATAAATTAGCTTCTTCAACCAGTCAAACAAGTCAGATAAGTTATGCAAACACAATTTAAACAATATGACGACGTTTGCATCTGGCTACAAAACACCAACAGAAATGTCAGCACTGACGATGTGTATAGGATAAATATTCTCTCATATTTTTAAATTAAAAAAAAAAAAGTTTTGAGGTTGGCTCTGTGTTAGAAAGCTTGGAATCTAATTATTATTTTAATATTATTATCTTCTCTCTTTTTTTTCAAGACTGAAACTAAGCTTTTACTCCCTGTGTATTACTTTGCTTTTCCAGTTTTGAAGCCTTACAAAAGGTGGTCCTAAAACTGGAGTGTATATGCTATTTTAAATGCTGAAAGTTGAGTTTTAAACAGATAGTTTTTATTTTAAAATTTTGGTGGATGGGAATTTGCACTTGCATACTCACTGAAAAACTGAAACTCTGCAACAGAAAGTGAAAAAAGAGGATCCTGGCATAGATTCCAGAAATCACAAACTCACAAGCTCATGTGTGGGCAGACCTCCTGAAAGAGGGCGTTGTAAACTCAGCTCTCAAAGCACTCCAAGTCTGCAGTGATGGAGTAAAAGTATTAAGAGCTCCCAGCATTGCAACTACATTATCATAAATATATATGCTATTTATTATTTATCATCATATTGTCTGTTGCGGATTGTCTACTCAGGGCCCATGCTCGTTGGGGTCAGGTGAATGTGGGCTCTGCATGCACTGTAAGTGAATGGATGACTGTAAGCAAAAAATGCATCCAAAATTCAATTAGCCCAAATTTGGCAAAGAGAATTGCTGAGCAAAAACCTTATATAAATGTCAAACAAATATATTTTACATAATGCTGAAATCTCCCAGGAGACCAAATTTATCATGAAGCATAAACTGTAGTCTCAAATCTAAGTGGCCTTAGTATGCACGCTGTGACCATACTGTCTTGCAAATCAGTGAACATGACAGTACTGATACTGCAGAAATACACATCTGTTGTCAGGCATTGTGGCTTTGGTGATAAAAGCTCTTAATTTAACAATTTCAGAATCCTATTGCACCCTGTAGAGGAAGAAAATAATGTAATATATGTCCTGCAATGTTGTTATTTATAAATAAACAAGCAACAATTTGCAATAGCTGCAACCAGCAGTCTACAACAAACTGTTGATGAGTTATGAAAGAGGGCAGAGATAAAGTGCAGGGCCGGGGCAAGCCATGACCAATAAAATGTGAGTGTGTGTGTGTGTGTGTGTGTGTGTGTATGTGTGTATGTGTGCTTAACGAAAATTCAGTCAGGAGCACTATCTTTTTGCACATGCCCACTCAGACACTATGTATTTCCCACTATCATTATGTTCCACTTTCATCCAATCATAATCTGCCACCTCCTCTCAGTTAACCAATCAGCTGTTTGCTGTCAAATTTTAAGAAACAGAAAGAAAAAAGAGAAAAAGTTTCAGAGAATGTTGGGAGAGTAATTGAAAGAAAGGAAAGGTAGAAAGAAAAGGCAGATACATTGTGACAGCAGGCAGAGAGGCCAAATTCTTGCTCTCTGCTGTCATTCATCTGTTTTTACTAAGCCCACCTCCACCTCTCCACTGCCTCAATCAAGAAACTGGCCATCTCCACTCAAACCTCTCAATGTGATGCTTCTACGGCACCACCACCAGTGTCTAGGCTCTGGAGAAGTCCTCTTTACATAGGAAGCATCAAATCCATCAAGCTGTTTCCTAGATGATTTTCCTGTGGGATCTGTGTACAATAAATTTGATCTCATTTCAAAACCTGTCATTCTCTTCTATTCTTATTAGTCTACCCTGATTGAAATAAAGTTTGGCCATATTACATGAGTCCCTTTATGCACCTTTTTTTTACAGGCCACTCCCACTGCCACGCCCCCTTTTGCCCATTGGCCCGATCAGTTTATCAGCTGTCCTTTGGCTCATGACCAACCTTTGCAGCAAACCCATTTGGAAGTTATGCTAAGTTAAGTTGCTTTTTGCAATAGGCCACTCCCATTGCCATGCCCTCTTTTAGCCAACTGGCATGAACACATAGACACATACACACACACACACACACACACTTGACCTCCATGCCAAATTTCAGTCAGTGAGGCTGAAAACTGTGGTCTCCAAAGAGTGGGGAATTTTTGGTAACCAACCAACCGACTGACGGACCAACAAGACGACAGACCAACAGAGTGACAGAGCGACACATAGAGCTGCTAGATGCAACTGAAAAAAAAAATCCATATTTTTAAATCTATGCATGCAAAGGTTTCTGTACAGTGTGTCAATACCCTGGCCAGCAGTCTGGATTTGTAACCTTAAGCTATCAGCCACTGTCAGCCATGCTGCCAGTGATGGGTGCGTGGTCCACTTAGCTGATTGATTACTGTAGGTGTTAGACCATTCAAAGAGCCCCCACGCAAACACACTGGATGGAATATATATTTAATATGTCAAAGAAATTTTCAAAATGCACACACTCTCATACATAATCCAGTGTGACTGTGTCAAATCATCCACAAAGACCAGTTCTGAAATATCCTTTGAAGTTTCCCAAAGGCACACATTAGCTTTCTATATGTCACGCTGCTCTTTGACATATAAAACACTATGATGGCAGCAACACATGCTAACAAAGACTGACGTACGATGTACTACAAATATGTAAACAACACAGTAAACCGTTAAATCTGACAAGGGGTAGAAATATGTTACTATTTCTTGAAATCACTAAATTAGGTCCTGATTGCAGTCAGACACATCACACATTTTTTTTTATGCAAGCATTTTTGTTTATGTGTAACAAAATCTTGCCTTATTATTTATATCGTGTAGTTTAATGTGCCCTAGACTGCAAAAGGGTACAGGAGACACACAAACACCATTGCTGAACCCTACAATGAAAAGCCAACGCAATTATCAAAGGAAAGATTCACCTGCTGATCTTCAAAGGTCTCCCCTCATTTCAATACATCTCTCATTTCCCTCTCCCTCTGCATCTCAAGCTCTGAAATCGTCTGTCATGTCTGATGTCTCTCTCTTTCTCTCTCTCACAATCTACCCCATCTTTTTCTCTCTCCTTTGTCTTTTCGCTGCCACTCTCAGTGTGATAGCTATTTGCACCTTCATAGATTTACTTTTCGGGAAGCAGCAGACTGATTAAATTTATAATGTTGCCATGCCAATGTTTGCTTATTCAGGAGGTGGGTATAATGATTCACCCATTATTTCTTTTTTTGTCTCTCTCTATAATAATCTTCCTTTCTAGTATTTGGGTAAAGTTAAAACTACATCCTACTGCACCTTCCTGTTGCAGCACCGTGTTCCCTGCTTCACTGTTACCATTGTCACTCTTTCAGGCCTGTTTTTAGCATTATATTTTCTTATCCTTACTTCACCTTTAAGTCTGCTATTGGTGCAGCATCACCTCTTAAAAATAGAAGATATATCTTGAGCCAGAGTTGAGCAAATTTACTTTGTTTTTTCTGTAGGCTACAGTTTGAATGCCAGTATGTCAAATACTGACTGAATGATTTACTGTCTTGAAAATACATAAGGTGAAGCAAAAATCTTGCATCACTTAAGGAGTAAATCCACATTTCTCTTTAAAACTACACTTTAATTTTAAAAATGTTAGGATGA
Organism: Naso vlamingii; assembly: GCA_029822935.1. Classification (NCBI taxonomy): domain Eukaryota; kingdom Metazoa; phylum Chordata; class Actinopteri; order Acanthuriformes; family Acanthuridae; genus Naso; species Naso vlamingii. The sequence continues at coordinate 13,728,203 of JAPQLA010000009.1, forward strand.
TTCAACGGGTAGAGCTTCCCATAATTTGCAAGTAACAATATCATCAGTTGAAATGTATGCTAGGCTAACTACACACAAGCTACATAACAGTAACAGTGCTGCGTGTGAAGCTCTCCTGAATCAATACAGCTAGCCGCATAGCTAACAGAACTAACAAGCAGCCACAGGTTGCAAGTAGAGCTATCTGTTCATCAGAAAATTTGGCGATAAAGTTCTTAAAATTGTAGCAACAATTTATCTGACGGAAGCTGGAGGTAAGGTGATAGTAGTGGTTGCCTGCTAAGAACAGACAACACATAACTGATTTGCTTATCAGTAGAGTCAAATTGTAAGCCAGGCAGTTACTTGAGGGGTAGATTAAGGTAACCAGATTTCTGAAATGAAAACTGGGTACACATCCAGTTCAGCGAACAAAAATCATTAAATATTATTATGAAATTAAAAACGGGGACAATTACAGTTTCATGTATATTGAGGACTTGCAAAGGATGTAGTGGACCACCATGTCATCTTGGTCTTGGTCTTCTCTTTAATCTCCCTGTGTGGCTATTCTTAACTTTCTCTTCTCCTTTTCTTCACCCCTTTTCCTTCTCTTCACTTTACCTTTTCACCTCACTCTTGCACATTCTTCTCCCTTGACTTGTTTACTTCATCAATTTTTCCGTACTTACTTTCTTCTACTTCTCTTTTCCTCCTGTCTCCTACACTCTTCATTCTATCAGTAATCCTTCTTTCCTAAAACAGAGCCATGTCATAAAATATTGTAGTTGCTATCACACAGTAATCTTTACAATAGACTATGTAATAGCCACACCAACGACAGTATATGTAACTGTCAGTGAAATGGGTCTTCAGTGAGCTCCAACTTCGACTCATTTCACCTTTGTCCTCATAAATAAAGTTGATTGCTTCTTTTTCTGTCCGTGGAGTAAACAAGTGAAAATCCACAAAATCTGCAGTTGAAATCAGGGACATTTCTGGGGACAGCTCTAGCCAGGGACAGGTCACCCAAAACGGGGACTGTGCTCGGAAATCGGGGACATCTGGTCACTTTAGGGTAGATGACTGAGAAAAAAGACTAGAAGGAACAATGCCAATATAGCTTTGGCTAAGTTTCATCATTGGAAATATGGTTTTGCAGCAATGCTATAGAAATATCAACAACTGCAAAATACGGCAAAACTTGAAAGCAAAAGTGTACTTCAGGTTTGACTCATTTTCATCTCCACCTATTCCCCCTTTTCTAGACCCGTTGTATGTGTGTGTGTGTGTCTGTTTGTGTGTTTCAGGATCTTCATTCTCTTCCTCTTCTCTTGTCTTTACCGTTTCCATCTGAAGTTTTCTCTCTCACTGCCTGTTATTCCTTCTTGCTCTGCTATTCTTCTTAACAAGCAGCGCAGACTAAAAGGCAGAGCGGGACAGAATTTACCATTCACAAAACACCCTGTTATCTCTGAAGCTAACAGGGCTAAAAATACTAATGTCTCTGCTCCATCTCATTACTCAGAAGGTCTCCAGATGCAACTACACACATACACACACATACAGGTTGAGCGTCAGGCTAAAGAAGACGTTGACTGAATAACTTAATTTATGCTTTTTTAAGAATTGTGCAGCTGTTTCCTTTCAGAGTTTTGGATATGAAAACAGAAACTTTGCGATGTTTCACCGCACCAGAGAATGACCTTTGTCTTTTAAAGGACAAAAACATGTCGAAACACATTAAACTCCATACATCAACATATGCACCCACGCACACGCATGTTTCTCTGTATGTCAGAGGTCACTTCAGTTAAGCCTCATTGCTGTGTGAGGGCCCTGAACATTGTAGGGTGCATTCTGCATAACGTGGCATTGGTAATGTTTTTAAATGAGTCACATTAGTGCAGGCAATTTGACGGCAAGACCAGCAATGTTTGTTTCAGTTTGTGCATGCATGTGTAAGAGTAAATGTAGCGTTGTTTTGGTTAAGACATTTTTAATACACAATACACTGAGTCATTAATAAACAGCTGACAAGTGTCAGTCTCCACTGCCTTGTATAAATCACGCCTGTGGGGCATATGACTTATATAAGTAAATGTGTGTGTGTGTGTGTGTGTGTGTGTGTGTGATGCTACCTATATCCATAACTGTCCTGGTATGCCTGTGTCGAGCCTACGGAGCACTGTGAGCATGATCTTGCATTGCATTTAGACTCTTATTAAATTTGGATTTTGACACGATTTATGTCTACAATTGAATATCCAATAAAGAAATTATGTGTGTGTGTGTGTGTGTGTGTGTGTGTGTG
>JAPQLA010000009.1:13733033-13756125 GCA_029822935.1 Naso vlamingii
CTCTCTCTCTTTTACTTATACTTTGGATATCTTATCTTGCAAATGACTTTGGTTTTCATATTTGGAAATATTTTAAATTCAAGTTATTCAGGATAATCCTCAGACTTGCTTTAAACAGTTATCTTTAGCAGTACTTTTTTGTACAAATGTAGTCCCATTATAATCCACCCTTTTATATGTAATTCTGTCATTACATATTACTGTAAATCACAGGAATATGAAGAGGCACTTCAAACATCAAAACATGGAACTGCATTGTAGCAATTTGCAGGAATGATTTAGACTGTGAGCCAATGTGAAGTCCACTGTTGCCACTATTGCTTACTCCAGTTGCTATCTCACTCCATGTACTGTACGCTTGACAATAATCAGCTACTGTAATTTCACCACAATGCGTCGCTGGATTCAGGTGCACCAGAGCTTTTAACCCTGAAGAAAGCCCAGGGCTGAGATGTCAGTGTCAATCAGTGTCACGCTTTCCTGAGAACAGCTTGTGGATTTTGATGTACCCTTTTTTTTTTTTTCCTCATGTGGCTGCCCTCATACCTCAGGGAGCACACTCACATGCAGACGTTCCGACATGCTCACCTCCATGCAGTCCATCCATGAACACTTAATATGCAGCTCAACTCTACCATGCAGCAAGAATGCATCCTTGGTCCTGCCTTTCGTCTTTCCCTCCATCTCCTGGCAGAACTGACTTAATAGAATTCATAAAACAAAGAAGGGATTGATTGGTAAATGAGGCGTGTGAGGGGCCGGGCCAGCGTAGAAATTAATTATTAGAGCGGCACAGTCCCGGCTTGTGATCAACAAGCGTGGACCTGTAGAGCCTTCTGTGTGTAAGTGAATGTGTGTGTGTGTGTGTGTGCATGTGTGTGTTTCCAATTAAATGCAGTGAAATTGAGAGACTTGGCCTGTAGGAATCTAATTACCAGAATCCTTGGGGGAATAGAGGACAGAGTGTCTTAAATGTGTCAGCACATCTTGCATGGAGGGAGTGTGTATGTGTGTGTAAAAAAAAAGATGTCTGTTTATGTATTATTGCAGGTGTGAGTGTTTATAAGATAGTTTAAAAAAATTCTGCATCAATAATTGTGTGTTTATTAGTGCTACATTTCATGGACATGTGTGTGTCTGTGCTTTAGTGTTTGTATGTGTTGTATGTATGTAGTGTTTGTTTGTGTTTGTATGCACATTTTCAACTTTGCCAGAACTACAGCTTGATGGAACTGCCATTTTTTTAACCCCTGACTCAGGCATAAAAGTTGTTGATAAAAGGTGTGTCAGCAGAAGAAAAATGTGTATGTAAAAATGCAAATAAAAATTTAGCGAATAAATAATGACATACATACAGTAAGGGACTGTAACATCCAGTGAAGATCCTGCTTGTCTGAATAGATAAAACATGATGTCAGATGAAAACATCAATGGTCTGTATTACGAAGCAAGGTCCACATACCCAGGATATTTTCTGTCATCTAACTTCACTGAATTTAAAACTCCAATCATGCTACGCAGTCACACGACTGTGGTTATCAAGTCTATAAGTCAACCCAGGTTTAACACCAGTCTAACTATGAATGCCCTCATATGAAAGGGATGATGACTTCAGCATTAAAAAATAATAAAAATATGGATAAGTCTACTAGTAATAAAGTTGTATATCTTAGAAACAGAGAAAATTATAATATCAAACATATTTGAAGACACAATAAAGGCTACATGCAACAAGATTCCAGCTGCCAAATGCAAGACGGGAAGCTGGCAAAAAGTTGCCAACTGTGCGAATGTGTTAAATAATACAACTGCACCACTATTAGGGTACATCTGTACTTCAAGTACATCTGACTAGAATTACATTAGTGTATTTTGTTACATAAAAGTTTGCCTAAATTTATTAAAATGGAGTATATGGCAACCTGGGGAATATCAAATGTGCAAGGAAGCATTTTCTCATTGTCAGGGAAAGCCAAAGGTCTTTGCAGGTCTCTGAAATCACTCTTGCCCACCTAAGTGATCCTATGATCATCTATAAACCATGATGCCATTTTCTAAGAGTATTAATTGGTCAGTATGTGGTTTTATTGGCAATGATCTGCTGTCCTGAACAGGTATAAGGTGAGCAGCATAGGTTACCATGGCGATATACCTTGGTGAGAAGTCAACCAACATCATTGTTTCAAAAACCCTGGATAACAAACCAGAAAAACTAACCACAAAACTTGCTTTGTAGTACAGGCTTCAGATGAGTGTGGGGCAGTGTGGAGACTATAACATTCTTCAAATTATACATGAAACAAAAAGGTTTACAAACCAAGCCACATTTTTATCATATTTCCACGGTTGTGCACCATTTCAGGTTTTACTGGAGCTTGTCTAATTACGTTATCTGGTTGTGCCTCCTGCTGCACTGGTTTGATGACACCTGACTGTTGATGGAAACATGCAATATATCATGTATATGCTGGTGTCTGCCTGTAATTCTGCATATCTCATTTTGTGCCTTTATGTATGTTTGTGAATCCCCCCCTTAATGCTTGTGTGTTTGTGTTATGAGTGGCCAGGGGTTATAAATCAGTATGATGGCGACGTGCTCAAAGCAAACACAGCGTCATCACCAATAATAACCAAAATAGCTCCATATGTCTGTCAGCCAACGCTCTGCTCCTTAGAATACACAGCTGGCGTTAGAGAAAGAGATCAGTCAGGTAGAGAGTGAAAAACAAAGTGATAGATGGAGAGAAAAAAAAAAGCAGACACTAAAGGTGTGTGATGTCACTGGGCCTTTAAACAAAATCTGCTGCAACTCACGCAGAAACATACACTCAAGAAACACACACATATACATTTTCACCAACCAAGCACTCTAAGTAATGTTTATACTACACTGAACAAAAAATACACAAATGCAACTGTGTGTGGAGTTCCTGGTGCTACAGCCAACTCTACAATCTAAAAAAGATACCTTTCATGATTGAGCATTTACTTGATCTTGTCTGGGGACCATGTCTGCCTTTGTTGGCTCATTGCTGTTTCTTGGCACATTACTACCTCCTGTAGATCAGAGAACAGCGTGAGACCATTGGCAGGCCTGTGTATCGCATCATCCACGTGCACGTGCATCCTTATGCGCCTGCACGGGACAAACAAAATGAGAACCTGCTCAAGAAAAGAAACAGCTCCATAGCACCACTAGAGGTAATATTCAAAGGATCTAGAGGAGGATAAGTTTTTATTCTACATTTAGAACATATGGGATGTTTTTCCAAAACATTATTTTATACAGTTTTATAAGTTTTCAGTGTACTATATTTTATTTATTTGGGTGTATAATGCAGTGCAAATATTTACAGTAGTGATACAGGTTTATCAAATGATATCACTTAATACAAAACTCTACAGTAGTCAAGTGTGGAAAGCAAATATGAAACAAAATATGAAAGGAGGTTTAAAGGGAGGTGAGAAGGGAAGAAATATTCATTAAGTATTCAAGTATTCATTACGCAGACTGTCCTATTTCAGAATGCAGTATATATTATTGGTCTATTATATAATATTACTGGATTTTGATTTCTTCTACATTAATTTGTACATCATTCCAATGTTGAAGCTGGTAAAGGTGGAGCTATTTTTAACCACTTCATATGATTTATCTGCTCTGTAGCTTAGGAGTTCCCTGGGAGTCAAAGTTTTATCTTAATTTATAATGGAATGATATCATTTATTTGTTTATGTGAATTCACTAAGTAAGGAAGCTTTTGGCTGCTTATCTGGAGGGCCCGTTTCACGTGTTCTACATTTCGATGAATCGGCCATTGCAATTTGTTACTTCCTTGATATGACCTGTGAATAAACCTATTGCATCGTATCATACAAACTAAAGGTATCTGATAAATGTAATGGAGTACAAGTATGAAGTAGCAGAAAGAGGAATTATTCATATAAAAAAAACAAGAACCTTGAAAGTCTTTAAAAATAGTTACATTGCACCACCTTGTTAGATACTCTCTCTTTAAATGTCCTAAAATTCCTGAAGTCCAAAGCTCATTATAACCAATTGCCAGACCAACTCATTAGCTAGCCTTTTTCTCTCACACACATAGAAAACAATTTTTACAATAATGCAGACTCGTGGCCCGAGTCTGTACTGCCACTTATCTAATGCAACATCACGTCATTTTATCTATGTCCTCAAAACGTCAGCACACACACACAGACACACACACACTCAACCTTCCAGGCTTCTCCTTTCCAAACTCAATCAATGTCCTCCAGCTGATTTTATTTGTCATGTTGTATGACCGCAGCAATTACTCATATTCCATAACTCCACTAATACACTGTAACATGCCAGTGACACTTAGGAAGGAGGAGCAGGATTCAAATGTCATCAGAGGGCATCAGAGAGAGAATCATCAAATCCTTGCCCCATGACTGGTGGCTGTTGGCATATGCACTGATGCACACAGAGGAGTGAAGAAGCGAAAACTGCAGATGAAAAATAGAATACAGCAAATATACATAACACTACTTTGGATTGATAGATTGAGAGGCATAACTCTTAAACACTAAAGTCAGTCACTCACTAGTATTGACCGTTTTTATGTCGGTGGGCCTGAGTTTCTTTGGCAATTTGTGCTAGCCATAATTCACACACATAGACGCACACACACACATACAGAGGTCACAATCAATCAAATTGATCAACAAACAGACAGCGTGAGGTCTGACATTTACAGCCCTGCAGCTCTCAGTTGTGTGTGTATTTGTATTTGTGTAAGTGTTTGCGTGCGTGTCATCTGCCACTGTGATGCAGAAAGCGGCCAAAATGTAGAGGTTTTCATGGGAAAAAGAAGAAAATGTCTGCATGAGATATAAACCATGAACAATGGTTCATTATGCTATTTTCCAACATTCTTTCTATGTCAATTAAAGCATATTCAGCAGAGACATGGTGCAAAACTCACCCATACATAGGCACTTGTATGAGCCCCTTCCTCCATCCATGGCTATTTATTCTTCTGTGTTAATAAGCCCCCTAACATGAGGGCTGTATATTCCCTGCAGTCCAACGTCCTTAAGAGTTTTTTGATGTTGAACAAGAAGCAGTAAAATGATAAAAAATAATTTTTATGTTGCCAAGCTTTTGCGTCTGGTTTATTCAAAAGAGATGAAATAAAATGAGAGAAAGATGAGATGGTTATGATTTGACTTATTTTATACTGATGCTAACTATAATTACAACAATGATGTTGTCAGTAATGCTGTTGCCTGATGCTGCTGGTGAATTCGACGATGGCAATGTGACTGAAATGATGAAACTTGTTTGTGGTGATGATGAGGATGTTGCGGAAGAAAATGTCTAATATGATCATGTTGCGATTTTTTAATCACAGTGACAAAGCGTGATGACCTTGAAGGCTTTAAAAATGATGATTATGTGAGGAGGGAAAGCAATATATCTCACCTCTGGACAAGTGACAGGAGAACAGAGTTGGGTGAGCTGAACAGCTTCAGAAATGTAAGAGAGTGAGGAGGAGGGGAGCATTCTGAAATGAAAGAAAATTAAAGGCTTCCTTTTAAAGGCAGGTTTGCTTTGTAGTCCCCTCCTCTTAGATGTTTTGCTAATCTGCACACACACACACACACACACACACACACACACACTCTCTTACAATCCCCTTAATTTGCAAGCAAATGACTGAGAGCGCCAGAGAAATAGAGAATGAGGTGAGTATACCTATGTGTAAGATGAGACAATAATCATGCCTTTTCTTGATTTTACTTCAAATTCATCACAAAATTACTGATTGATCTATATGTGATCAGATGGCAAATTAGATAAGGAAGTAAGCTTTAGTTCTTTACTGCAGAATAACATTTTTTTTTTTTTTAGATACAAAGCCTGTGAAACGTCTTCAGCTAAAGGTTTCTGCCTCTTGGATCTGTTTCTGTTTTCGATTCTTTAGCCTGTATGTTGGGTAAGAGAACAAGAGAGAGAAAGCGATAGAGCAGAGGGCTGTTTCCCAGAGATAACCAGAGTATCATCCAGTCAAATGTCTCCCTGACTCCAGTCAAATGTGTCCCTGGGTCTCCAAACTGCTTACTCAAAGCTGCTGCAGTTTTAACACACCCGACAAAAGTGTCTGGCATGAGTCCTGTTGGCTGTTTTCTTTCTCTCTTAGGTTGATTTCACTGGTTTAATTGGTCTGAGGCACTGCAGTGAACAAGAGCAGAACTGTGCTGTGGCACAATTAATCCCCACCCCACTCCTCTTTTGTTGTTAGCTATATTAGCTACCCTTGGATTTGCAATTTACCAAAAGAAATCAGAATTTGCTTAGTAAACGAAAGCACAAGTGTGAGTTACTTGTGGAGACTCAGTAATGTTAGGTAGAGGTGCACATCTATTTCTCAAAAGAAATCCTAGCGTGAAGCTTAAGACATCTCATGAAATTGAGAGGATACAAGTTCTAAATGTCTTGTTGGCCAAGAACCTGAGTTCAAAATTACTGCAATTTGCAACAGTTTTTGCTGTCAGTCATTTAGTTTTAAATAATTTCTTTTCAAGTAGCAGATGAGTCATTGCAAAAGTCTTTTCAAACTTATAATTTGAGCAAAAGGATTATCATCAATTTCTAGATAATAACAACTTCACAAGTATTAAAAAAGATGAATTGTTCTTCAACATCACTCTTTGCATCCCTCAGTAGTGCTAAATGATCTATTAATTATGCTATAAACAATGCACAACATCATGAGACAAAGACGCTAAGGAAGTGCCACTCTGACTCCAAAAGGTCACAAATCTTCATGGCAGGGGGCGCCGTTTGTCCCCATCACTGAGCAGTGAGCAGAGTGGGGTTGAACAGCAGGATGTGGTGTCCGTCAAAATGACTTAGTGACGGTAGAGTGGGCCTGAGATAACCTTCCTTATTGGTGTCAGCCCCTGACAGGTGACAAAACAGCTGTGGAAGAGGCACGCCAAGGGACCACATGTGTGGCTGTGTGTGTCAGAGAGAGCAAGAAGTTCTAGTGCGTGTGTGTGACAGAGAGAGAGGGAGACAGTCTAGTGATTAAGAGGACTGGCATCAGTACAGACATTAGCAGGTGATAAAGTGTAGCAGACAACAAGGAGGTGTGGCGACTTAAACAGCATCATCAATTTTATATCTTTTTTTTTTTTTTTTAAGGGTTTTTTTAGGGATGTGGTCCACATTCAACCAAACACTACCGAGGGGACTGCATATCCTACTTAACTTCCTTCCCCTAAAATCCAAGCCTTGAATAGAGACTCACTCTTAATGCTGTAAGCTCCTGTGTTGTTAAATATTTTATGGTAAAGAGAAATTCTGCACAATCAACTTAACATGATAGGGAAGTCATTTTTTGACAGGAATTTGTGAACATTTCAAGGCTGGCTTTCAATATAACCATTAAGTGTCTGCAGAATGCTGCTATTTAAATAAAAACTCACTGTCACTAGTTATGATACCTTAAAAAAACGCATCTTACCAAAAATTTCCATGAAATTTGACATTTTGAGAAATATTCTTTACTTTCCTGCCAAGAGTTTAGATTAAAATATTGATATCAGTCACAAGTTTTTATAGTAAATATGAAGCAGCAGAAAGCAGAAAGACTGAAAATGGGTAAACAGCTAGGCTGGGTGTGTCCAAAGGTGACAAAGTCCACCTATCAGCACCATTAACAGTCACTAATTAACATGTTAGTTTTCTTAATTCATTCAAAAGGGTTCTCATAATTCTGGGAGTTTCATTTGTGCGGTTATATGCTTGCCTTTTCCCCATTTTTACAACCATTTATACTGAGCTAACTGCTGCTGACAGTAGTTAGGCTACATTGTTTTTTTCCCCTTAAGTTATCTGTATATTTTGTCCATTTAACGTTTGTAGGCCTACATGTAGTTTGATCTAATATACACAGTAAATCTAAATGAATGCAACTGGTAGCTTTAAGGTCAAGCAGTTAAACACATAATTGCACCAAAAAAAGAGAAAACATTAACAGATGGTAACTTAGTTGAAAGAGGCTGGCATGTGGTTGAAAGAATACTAATTCAAACCCCTTTATCTTACAAAAACAGATACCTCAGTACCAACAATGCTTTACGTATTTGAAAACCATCAGCCGTCTAACCCTAACCCTAAATTCATCTATTTTCTTCAACATGAATTTAACTGCAGCTTAACCAGCAACACTCACCTGTCGTGAGAATTCAGAGGACTGCACAATAATCCCCAACATGATAAACACATCATTTTAAATGCATACACACCCATTTACCATGAATCCACACCCCCGCAAGCTGTGTGGCATACAATCATCTGTAATTGGGGCGACTGCTGCTTGTCAACAGAGATTAGCTGCAGACGTGTGTGTATGTGGGTTTGTAACTACTGTTGCACCTGCAGAGCACGCTGAATGAAAGCACCTGGATTACCAGTGATACTGTAAGCACACAGCACATGCATGCACTCGCATGCAGGCCACAAAACCAAGAAGCCTGGTGGTTGTCCCTCATATAAGGTCATTGTAGAATAGATGTCACATGCTGTTATTTTTGAGTGCAGCAACAATCAGATTTAAGCGAAAAATGCTTCACAAATTCTAAGATCAAGGGTTATTTCTGTCACAGAACCTTTGTTTTGCACAAAAACAATGACTCGCTTATTCATCGCCTCCCTCAGTCAAGCTCTCTCCTACTAGTCTGAAAGCCAGGGTAAGAATTACCACATAAAGCATATGGTAAATATTTATTGTTTGTTTCAGACTTATTGGAGAAAGGCCGCAAGCTGAAAATAAAACACTGTCAGTGCAGGCTCACCAAAGCAACCAACCCAAGCCAGGAAGCATCTGGAAATCCTGATGAAGCCAACCTCGCCTATGTTCTCATCTGCTGCTGTCAAAGAAGAGTGGATACGGAAAAGGGCAGGTGCTGCTCTTTAAAAAGAGCAGGTCCATTAGGGTTGGGGGAGCATCCTGATTGGCTTAGCACTACAAGCAACTTTGCATCAGACATATGCAAAATTTGGCAGTTCAAGAATAGTCTTATATTTTTCTTCAAGTCAACCCTGAAACAATATTCAGGTTCCCATGTGTACTAAGAGTTTTTGCTTGTCGTTATCATTCCTCCTGCTCATACTGGCTGTGGAAAGATTTCTTCAGGCCTCCAAAGGAAAAGAAGAGGAATAAAATCCTGGATCACAGTTAATATAAAGTTTCAGCAGTTGCAGTTTCAATTGGATCTCTAACATAGTTGGTCTTTTTAGTACAGAATTCCCTGTGTATTTCCCCAGTGTTTCTGTGCTGTGCTGTGCTGCGGTACAGTAACACAAAGACAGAATTACTAAAAAGAATTTAACTCCCTGACTGACTATACTACCTCAGAATTTCTAACTCAAACTGCTGAAACATCATGCTAACTCATATTAGGATCTTTAAATACTCTTTAGGAATGAGTACAGCAAGCTTTAATGTACAAGTGGAAACCTGAATATTGTTTTTGACAGACTTATCTTAATAATACTATCCTTTAAGCCATTGAATTCTCTGAGAGGTGACACCTGCATGAAATATCAGGGTTTTTCTATGCAGTCTGAGTGAAATATTGACTCAGTTTCCTGCAAATATCCCCCTAATTTGTTGATCATCAATCGTGTGAAGCATTTGTCAAGAGCCAGCCTACGACTCTGTTTGTCTTTGCAAACAACCTATGGCACATGTCATATGTTTGCAAAATGTTATCTGAGGTTCAGTGAATAAATTTGTAGTTTTTAATGACTTAAGAATTTGTTTGGGGTTTTTTTTAATCAAAACTATGACATTGAAAGTTTTAACCTTTTACAACAATAAAATTGCCATTCAAGTTAGTATGACTCATAACTGCATTGTAATTGTGGTTTTAGAGCTCACAGTACAAAAAGGGCCTCTTTTTCTTTGATTTTCCATATTTACTGTTGTTTTCACTGCAATCTGTCACATACAGATACACAAACACCCCATGGTCTCTCTCTCTCTCTCTCTCTGTCTCTCTCTCTATCACACACACACACACACACTCACACACACACACACACACACACACACCTTTGGTCACAATCACGTTCAGTATGAAACAATAGCAGCGCCTGTGAGAAAGTGTGCATGAGTCAACAGTGGTACCATTCACAGTGACTCACATCCTCAGGAAGAGAGATACACACAGTAAAAGAGAGGGGTCGGTCTAAAGTCAAGACCACCTGATTTTTAATACTCATACTACGCAGACCGATGAAAAGCCTTTGAATATTATTTGAAATTATTACATGTGCTTTATTTATTCAAGAGAGGTACAGAATATCTCTGAAATGAAAGGCAAACCGACAAGTCTTCAATAAGCGAATTGTAATTTAGCTACATGTTGTACAATAGAGATTTAGTTCTGTTTTCTATCGTTTTTCTCTCTTTACTTTGCTTTAAGCCATTTTCTTTTGCAATTTATGCTTCTCTTTTTTGTGTCTTGTCTGTGTCTTGCTCTCTCTGCTGGTGTTTGTCCCTCCACCCATCATATTTCCTCATTCTTTGTTCTCCATCATAGAGTATCGACAGTCACAGCCACCAGACCTCTTCTCCACTCTCTTTTACTCCCTCCCTCTGTCTGTCTGTCTCGCATCCATTGGCCTTCACAGAAGGCTCTCAAGGCGCAATATGTGACTGCCCTCACCACACAGTTGTCAAGCATAAACCGATCATTTCACCTAACTGAATAATGCCAGCATTCACGGCAGACCCACTCCCATAGAGCTCGCTGTTGTTCCCTCCAAGCAGCCCTTTGCCATTTTCACCCCGTCCTTTCTGTCTTTACAAACGCATCCCTTAATCTTTACACCTCCTGTACAATCACATCCTCATCTTCTCTTTTTTCTTTTGCCCCCTGCTTGTCCTCCTTTCTTTATTTGATCTTTCTTGTCATTTTCCTACTTATCGTCTCCTTGTTTTCTCTCATTTTCTACTTTTCTTTCTTTCTGTCTTTCTCCCTCTTTTTTCTGCTTGATGTCCCATTCTATCATCTATACACACGCAGTTTCTCTCTATTTTGTGCCCCCTCCTGTTACTTTCAGGTCATTGTGAACTTCTGCTACAAAAGAGCTATAAATGCCCTCTCTGTGCTCCCTGTGGTGAACCACAATACAAGGTCTCTCGCAGGCCAAAACCTGGTGTCTGCTTGTGTATGTGTGTGAATGTGTGTGTGGGCAGGTACGCAAGAAAATATGCATGTATGGAGGGGAATTATTAAACTGCAGAAGCACCCTACGCTATGGTCTATAAAAGACATGTGACCATAATGCATTGCTTGTCATTGTGCTCATTCTAACATTTTTTTTTTTAGGGGGGGTGGGGGTGGGGATGCGTTGCCCCCAGCAGTGTTTGTTTTTTGTTTTTTTTTTTAAAGCAGCACAAAATTTATTAACTTCCTTTCTGTGGTTGCCAAAAATCCCAACCCTACAATAGGAGGCAAGAAAGACTCAAGGACACAAGGTACTGAACATCCTATCCTGTGTATGAACAGAATGTGAACAGAATGGCACTGACAGTTCCAGAATAAGACATTTGATCATGACTGATCACTGATACCTGTAATATTGTGCTTCTAATATTTTTAGTTTATTATTTCAAGATATGAGATTAAGACTATTTTTATACATATACATGTTAAAGAGGTGAGTCATTTTTAGAGTTTATATAAATGTATATGACTGCATCTTTTAATTTATTCAGCGACACTTGAATTTTGGACAAAAATCCTCCATCGACCCAGATGCTTATCAGTGATTTTCATCGGAGCATCAATCAAGATAAGACATGCTCATTCTAGAGACAGACTCATCAAAACAAGAGCCTGAGGTTAGACACCACTGCAGAAACTAACATCAATAAAAGGAGGGGGCAGATATGAATGATTGGACTCATTAATGCTTTGTTCAAAGGGTCACTTAAAGGGGTCAGAGTTCATTTAAACCAGTCGCCATATGCCTCTCATCATGCAGCTCCAGGGCATTTGAGTGACCTCAGCATTAGCTGAAATTCTGAAATTACCAGCATGGACAAAAAATGAATTTTGGAACAACAGATTGGCGGTCTATTCCTCTTCAACTGAAAACATTAGAGGGGCAGTGTGTGTGCGTGTGTGTGTCATTATATTACATTGTAGACTTTAAAATGGCAGATTTATGCGGAGTCACTTACAATGGGTGCAGCACGATAGTGAGCTTACATTTCTAGAAAAAATTAGCTACCAGTGGTAGACAGAGTGTGTGAGTCAAAGTCAGTCTGCTCAGAAATATAAATTTACTGTAACAAATGCTAGTTTACACTGAAATGATTCTGCTTGGATTCTTGGATCTGCAACATCCAAATTTTCAGTCCACATTTGGTGCAAGACTCACTTATGAGATTTATATGGCAGCGAATTTCTCCATCAACAAGAAGAGGAGAGGAGAGGAGGAGAGGAGATGAGAGAGTGGGTGGTTACTCCAGTGAGATCATGGCCTGTCTGATCAGATGTTTGCACCACAGTCTTAACTGGATACATTTTCTTTTCAAGTATTAAAAATATAGAAAATAAAAGGTCTAAATGCCAGGCGAGTAATTACATTTTGTTAGAGCCGATTCTGTCTACATCATGCAGTGTGATTTCTCTTAATTTGGCCACAAGACAACACAAGAGGCCTCAACAACTTTGTGTGCATCAGTGCATGTGACATTTACTGTCCAGCACCATGGACAGCATCAGAAATTTAGGAGCAAAGCATATTTTACTGTAATTTGATTGTTCACAAGCTAAACCAGTGCAGGAAATGTATGTAATGAAGAAAAACATAACTGAATGAATCATAATATTGGCTATATGGAGTCTGTCTAATATTGAACATGTTCAAGGTTTGCAGACTGTCCCTGAAACAGAGAAATGCAGCAAAAAGGCTGTACTTTGAGTGTAGACACAGTCAGGGGAAATGTTTGCTCAAATTCGTGTTTTGGCTCTAAATACAGTGTAAATGACCTAACTGTAATAAATATCTTCCAAAACACTCAACATTCACATTTTTTTAGTAGAGCTTGTGTCATTTTATGCCAAGTTGCGTTCCGAGAAACTTGTTTTCTTAAAGCATTTCATTTCTTTTCAGTAATCTAAAAGGAAAACAACAAAACACGATCAGTTGTCGGATCAGTGGGTCTACAGGTCCAAGCAACACTCTTGACTCATCTGAGCACTTTCTGACAATTTTCCTAAAAACAGTGTAGCCTAACAATTCCCTGATAAATATCCTCAGCATGCGTTAGAGTAAGTACTTTAAGTGAAAATAGGCTCAACTTACCTTGACTGACATTAAAAAGGTGTGTCCAGGATTACTGAACCAAGCAGCAGAGGTTTCGCCTTCTCTGAGACACCTGGCCGGGGAACACCATGGAGAATCAGTATCCACCGGCCATTTAGGGAATCGGTGCACACGGAGGCATTTCGGCGAGAAAAGGCGAGAACGTCGTTGCGATGCTGCGCTGCAGGGACCGGTTCCCCGACAGAAAATTGGGCTGTGCGTTGCAGCCTTGGCGACTCTGTGCGGTGCGCACTGGTCTCACAGGAAAGCCAAGAGGAAAATCAAACTGCAATTCTCAGTTTTGTTTGTTTGTTTTTTATTTTTACCCACCAAGTTTATAAAGGCTCCTAACAACCATTCAAGCCAGTAAATGTCAAGGATAATCAATATTCTGAGTTCCACTTTAAGCTGGTTGCGCTGTATGAGAAATTTGGGAACACTTTTTTTAACCACGGTCACGTTGACTGAGTACACTGCAAAAAATCCAACGACGCAGGAAAAAAATTGTTCCGAACTCGCATGTTTTAACCACGTCTTCTTTTTTCCATACCCCACAAAAGCTGGCACGAAGAGTTGCCTATTTCACATTTTCTCGGACCATTCCGACGCCAGTTTTACGCCTCAACTTGTTCTTCACCGACGTTGTATCCAAAAGGCGTGCCTGGTTTAAAACCCAGCTGATATAGTTGATCACCTGCGGGCTACAATACAAAATTTTCTACAAGCGCATAAGCTTCACATCATCATGCGCCGAGTCCTCCTCCCGGTGGAATATGCGATGGAGGGGCGCCTCTGTCAAGCCAGCCTCTTCTACAGCCCCAAAATCCCACGAAGGTTCATCCAAGGATCGCTTCGGAAAAATGCCTGCGTAAAAAAACCAAGTGTCTTGAAACGCCCTCCACTTTTGATGATCACATGCTCGGTAAAAGTGGATCTTTTCTAATTATTTCCGCGCTCTGTGGGTTTAATTTGACTCCAGCGCGTCAAAACCTTGGCTTGTGGTTGAATCCTCAGCAAAGAGTTCAGGGAAAGAGAGAGAGAGAGAGAGAGAGAGAGAGAGAGAGAGAGAGAGAAATTTGGAGACGCGGGCAACAATAGGCTCCTGAATGAAGAGTAGCACAACTGGGCGCACGCTCCTGATTAGGCTAACACTCATTTTATTTAGCCCTCCATCTAAAAAGTGGCCATGTTACAGCAGTAAATCACTCGCTCCCTAAATTGAATTGAATCTAATTGAATTGAATTGAAATGATTCCTCCACTACAGGAAGAAGAGGGAGGAAGACTCCGTTTCTCCAGCCCTAGTGCGTGTTTGTCGCGTGCGGGGATGCGGGGATGGCAATCTGTGGGAAAATGGTGTATGGCAGATTCAGTGTTTGATGAGACACACGCTTATGCCCTTAGTTCACACCGAGACACAGGAGTAACATACACACACACACGCTGGCGCGCGCGCACGCACACTTACATTAGTAGCAGAGACTAATACACAGCTGTGGATAACCTGGCTGAGTGTATCACGTTTTCATGAGATCGGAAGAGTGAACGTTCCACCGCAGCGAGAACGCGAAAGACTCAAGCATGAGCAACTTCGATTCGAACAGCACCGGGCAACGGTGGTGGCGGGGGTCGGTGGGTGTTGACGAGGTGCGCTAACGCTACGGATCATGTTGGGAAGTGGGTGGCGATGGCACGTGATAGGGTGATAAGATAACATTTGGTTGGCCTTTATTGCATTAGTAGCACAAATTCGAGTCAACTTGATGGGGAGAGACAGACAGGGAGAGAGAGCACACACACACACACACACACACACACCGCAAAGAAATACTTAAGTGCCGTATTCTCTACTCTTTCAGCATCATGGACAGCTTAACAAGCGAGCAGGCCCTTTTCAACGCTGTCCAGCGTGCTGAAAAGTTCTCATTCGGTAAGACATTAATGTGGGCCATTACTCTCTTGCTCCCTTCATTTATCTGCGTTAACCTCTTCCACAGAGGGGTCAGAGCGCTTGTTCAACTTTCTCATGAACTGTACACTTTAGATAAGCTACTTCACTGCATAGGATTTACTGCTGTTTTGCCATATGCAACCGCCAGACATAGTTATATTTGTTATACTAAATGATAGGTGTCTCTCTTTTTTTTTTTCAAAACTTTTTCCAAAACAGTCCAAACAATTAGAGGATAATGCATTAGAGGATCGTGATTTTTTTTTTTTTTTCATGTTCAAATGGGAGGGAAAATTTTCAATTCTGTTTTATGTAACTCATCAAATTCTGCATTTAATAATATGCATGTAAACTATGATGATGTAAACTAATCTTAAAAAAAGACCTACAGCAGCTAACTGGATGGTTATTTGTTTTCCCAACCCCAGTGAGATGGTCGTGTTGGAGGTCCAATGCCTTGAGTTTACCAAATACAGAATGCATTGAATAAAAAACTTAACAGCTCTATATGCTAAAAAAATCTTTTGTTGAGTGTTGAACTTTAAAAATAATGCTGACCCATGCAACATGAAGAGTGAGGCTGCAGAGATTTCAGATCAATTAAACATGACTACATTCCTTCACATGCCAGGTCAGTCCCACTGAAAGCAGCGAGCTGGTCGCTTTGAAGCTTAAGCACATGGGTTAGTTCTAGACACTCGCTACATGTATTGACAGCGAAATACTTATTATGGCACTTTCATATGCCACACAAGAAAAAATGCTGGAGGCATGAAAATTGTATGTTTTGCCATTGTGAGGTTATGACTAATTCAAGGCGCCATGCGCAAAAATACCCCCACATGCCAGCTTGAGGTAAAGTGCGTTATTCATAAGTTGTGAATAATTGAGGTTTAGGGAGCCCAGTTGGAACTGAGGGGGAATATTTGCTGACTGTGTGCTTTGTCTGGCTTGGCACTTATGAGGGAATACAATGCATGGGTCAGGCAATTAGAAAGCAGAACAAAGAAATAAAGCTTTGTACTTTGTGTGTTTTAATGATCAAGAATAAGCAACCAAATTAATCTTTTTCTAACTTTAGTGTGAATATTGTTTACTATCGCTATGTCACTGGCTTGGCATTACTGCGGCTAAGATTTGGGAGAATTGGCGTGACAGTGTAAAAACACTCAGGTTGCATTAATTACCAAACAGAGTGGGAATGCCTGAAAATGTGTGAAATAGAACTTTACCATCATGTGGCATTACATCACATCATGACACAAAGTGTCACATGAGATCACATCAAACCATTTCCCTAGCATCACAACAAACCAAAGCAAAACACACAGCAACATGAGATAGAAAGGAAGTAACTAAGCAATGTATAATGTCATGAGTCATATAGTCTTTTTAGTGCATGATTATTTTACTGCAACCTGCCAAAGTGAAAGTCAGATGGTTTTTATGTCAACATTAGTACTGAGGTACTTTTTACATAATAATATTAATGATTCTACTGAAAACATGGTAGCAAGTTGTACAGATGAATGATAGAAAACAGGAACATTTACTCATCCGAGGCCAAAATACTCCCACTACAATTTCTTAGAGAAACTGTTAACTTTCTTTAAAGTTGTTCTTAGTATCTCAGTGCAGTATGTTCTAAATATATTAAGAACTTCTTTATATTATTTCTTAAATTTATATTTAAATAGTTATTTCAAGTACAAATGCTCAGGTTCAATATTTTTTGTTTAAAACAACAAATCCTTGACCCACTGTCTTCAAATGCAAAAAGTCAGCCATCGGCATCCAGGAGAGGATTAAAACAGTGCAGACAGTTTGTTTTGTGCTAATATTGAACTGTTGCATTTGACAGCCTGGTAGGGCAAACCAAACATGCCTGAAAAATAACGTGAAACTTTGTTGTAATCAGATATGTCAGTTTGGATGACCAGGCTGATAGAGGTTTCCACAGAGATGCCAGTTGTACTCTGCCTCCAGGGCTGCTGGGAAGAGATAGGCTACATCCCAAGGTGTATGTGTGAGTGTCTGTATGTGTCTGTGTGTAAGTGTGTGCTCTCACCCTCTCTGGGTCGAGATAAGGGGGAGTCCTGGAGGTACCTGTGGCATTGAAGGATTTTAAGGAAAGTGATTAGTGCCACAGGCTTAAGCTTCAAACTCACTATCTAAACTCTGTTCAAAACAATCATCACCCATGAAGGACACATGATAACACATACATACTTTAATACACACTAATGTGCATGCAGGCAAGCAACATGATGATGTGTGCCTTTATGTCAAAGTTACGTATGCATATGCCAAGGCAGTTATGCACATTTATTACATACATCCAGGAATTATCCAGGAATTCAGTTTAATGACTTTACACATTTAGCATATAAACTACATCCATCTCTATAATCTCATGTGATGTGAAACATTTATCTAGTGTGACATTCCTCCTCCATAATGCATAGTTTTATGTAAAGCCTTTTAAATTTTCCTCATATGCCATGAACTTTCCTGGTCTTTCTCTGCACACACACACATTTCCTTTCTCTTTTACAAACACACACACACACACACACACACACCCCTACGCACACGAAATCTGATCTGTGCCCCCCTGTGTTCTTATGAAACATTCAGGGTCCCACTTGACTGGACATGTGTTCACTATCGAGTGGATAAACTCTTGAATGTCTGTGTGTGCAGGTTCTCTCCAGCCATGTCTAGGCCATGAGGAGGCATCCTTTCAAAAGGATTGTGTTACTCTCACATCTCTAAATGCTCCTGGAGAAGGTGAATGGCCGAGAGGGGAAAAAACAAGGACTGATGGCAAGAAAATACAGAATGAAAAAAAGGGGGCTCAAAGTGCCTCTCCACTTTGAGGGGAATAAAGATAAAAGAAGAGGAGTACAAAAGAGAAGAAGGACAGCCAAGAGGTGAGATAAGCCAATTTTAAAAAAGAAACATAACAATGCAGTCAAAGAAAACTCAGAAAAAGCCACTGTATTATTTTAAAGTGTCCACGTCCAGTATGCTTGGGCTGTCAATTTAAGCACTGCCACAACAAAAGCAATTCACACAAAACTCTGTTTCCATTAAACCCCAACTGTGATGTTTTGCCCAGTGGACTGATGGATTGTTTGTTTAGCTGTATGCTGTTAGCTTGGAGCTTTGGCAGAAAGCGTCTTTGTTTCAAACAAAAATCCTGCAAAACTAAACAATATTTCTAATTGCATCATTTTAATTGCTTTCTGTCAGGTTTCAGCTGTCATGAATATAATCTCTCTGAGTGTTTATGCATAAACAGCAGTCATCAACAGTGGTTTGTTAAAATATGTGAACATGTACTTCACTGCAGTATTTTACCAACATGTTTTGTATGTGACGTGTTAAATTAACATGCTCACTACTGTTACTATATGTCAACCTTCTGCTGCTGTGCTTATAAACTGGCCCTTAAATGGAAAACCCATGCTGTCTTTTGAGATGAAATCTTTTTATGAAAACATCTGAGATGTTTGCAAACACATTTTTATAGACATGCACAAACAGAAAACTCTCTCACTTGTGCTGTCCTCAGCTACACTCATCACTTGTGGAAAAATCCATCTACCTGACAGTGAGACAGCAGCTGAACAATTTAATCCAATTTGACTTGATTTCAAGTCTATTTACAGTATCGCCCTTCCCCTCACGCACACACCTGCACACCCACACACAACCATGCACATGAAAATCATGCACTTTCGCCTTCGACCACAGTCTCATTTCAGTCTGCTCTTTACCTACCCAGAACCCCCCTGGAGGGATTTAGTAAATAGAAAGCTAGTTTGTACTTTCCATTAGAGCCTAATTCTATTACGCAGCCGGCTCTTATCGATCCAAACATTCAGGGAGACATGCAAGAAAAGTAGCAAGTGGAGCACAGCGGAGGCCACTGTGGTTTGAGGTTGGAGGCGGGCAAAGGTGGTACAGTGAGGGGGTGTGTTTGGTTGAGGGATGAAAAAAAGAAAAAGAGGGACAAGGAGAGAGGATGATAAAAATAAAAAGGATGAAGAGAGCTTTACTGTATTTGCACTCATCTGTAAAACGTGAACTAATGTCATATTCAGATAGCTGTCACATCTGTATAACTACACAAAATGTGGAAACATTTGTTGATGTGTACAGCATTACCAGCTAACATAACGTCTGTAATATGAAAACACACAATATTGTGTGTTTTTGAGTGTGTGTGTGTGTGTGTGTATGTGTGTGTGTGTGTTTGTTCTGACGCACTGACATTATACGTATACACCCTCAGTGTGTAGGTGACTCCCTGACACACTCACTACATGGAGCCAAGTATTCTGATTAAATAATATTTAAAAATTGGTTGGAGACAGTTTAAATCTTTTCATAAACTGATCAAATGAAAAATTGCCCCATGTGAACAATTTAACCAGAACAATTTCCTCATACAAACAACAAACAGACATACAAAATCTCCTAATTCCCTAACACATAAAAACTGACAACACAAATAACAGCAACTACTGCACTGAACAGATGGTGCAGGAAGCTGATCAAACATGTGCCAAAGAGATATTGCTGAATGGAGCATCTTTACACCAAACGTCATATTTTGGCATCCAATATTAAACAGGTGACCTGAATCTTTAACTGGTAATTTTAATTGGAAAAAAAAAAAAAACATAAAAAAGTGCATACAACTGCAGCTATTGATTCAAATTTACAGTGTGCATAGCATTTGAATAGTGCTGGGACCTGGAAAAAAAAAGTCTGACATATGCACGGGAATACACACACATTTGCATGTCTACACACACACTGGACTGTGATAGGAATGTAACCAAAGCACGGCTGGTGTAGGAGCAAGAGGCAGGCAGATATAAAAACCCATATCTGAATGAGATACCCAGGGATTGTGTGCCATGCAGTGTAGAGGCTGAGTTTGTTGTTGTTTAACCCAGGTAGTGCTTGGAATCAGAGAGTGGTCACACCTGAGTCACCCTGCCTGAGGGGACGAGTGTGAGTAAACTTGAAAAAAAAAAGGGAGAGATTATAAGGGACATTTCTGCAGAGGCGTCGGTAGATGGACGCTGAGAGAGCGAAAGGTGGCGGCGAGAGGCAACAGAGTGGATAAAGGAAGAGATGAGTTCAGAGAGGGTTGTGAGGGAGCTCAGGTGACCAGGGATCAGGTGATGCTTGAGGTGGGAGAAAAGAGGTTAAGAGAAAATTTTGTCAGGCAATGACCACGGTAACTTAGAGAGAAGACTGAACATGTCATCAGAGTGTGATTACTCAGATCCATTTAGATAATTCTTTGATAAATTTTGAGAGTATAAACTCAAATTCCTCACTTAATGAATGTAGAAAATTTAAAAGATCATCTCACAGCATGTTTCACAGGAACACAGGAGACTGTCACACTCATAGAGCAGCGTAGCTCCCTTGCTGAGCACATATGCACTTAAAAACACACATTCTAGTGAACGTAGCCCATTGTAATACAAAAGGATGGAGGAGACTTTGGAAATAAAGCATCTGGGACACAATAAGGAAGACGTGTGTATCCAAGCTGCTAGACAAAGCAAGCCAACGTCGGACTAAAAGGACAGATGGGAAAGAAGATGTCAAAGAACGTTTAGTTTGAAATTCTTTCTCTGTGTTTATAGTCGACAGAAAGCAAACTAACAAGGGTGCTATCTGGATTAACACCACAGTGGAGCTCATGGCTCCTTATGCTTATTTTATCACATACACCCACAATCACAATGTGTTCCTTGTCAGCTCCATCAATGTAGTTTAGAACAATGATTTAGAACAATGTTTCATTTGACAGCTCTGCTCTGACAAAGTCTGAAGACAAAAAGTTTATGAAGCATCTTTTTTTAATTCCTGAACTGTTAGAGTGAGGAGAACCTGCGGAGTATATTGTTTGTTCTTACAAACACATTTCAAATATGAATCATAGAACTCCCACAATTTAGCCCACTGTGTACTTAATGTTAAGAGCACATCAAAATTCCCAAAATATTTGGAGCTGTGAGTCCTATCAATCAAACACTTCAACATCAATAGCTGCATGATGGACCCTATATATGATGGACCTTATAATATTAGAGGTTTTATTGAGTGGATGGAGATGTGGTCAGATTTAATGTATTGTAGCAATGTGACCATGTTGTGCAGTTTTATAGGCACATTAAATAAAAATCCTGTTTAAATTACTAATGCATGGCCTGGATGGGACTCATTACATGTTTGCTAGAGGTATATTTATGCTCTCTTTGGATTGCACATAAAAATAGATCAATACATTGTAATAGAGGCTTGACTTACAAAACCATTATTTGTGTTTTGCCATCTCTGATCCTACAGCCCTGGCAACTTGTCCAGAGTGTAAACTGGGATTGGCTCCAGCTCCCCGATGACCCTGTTAAGGAAAGGTGGTTCCAGATAATGGTGATAATTAAGTGAAGAAAAGTTAATCATCAGTGGTGTAAGAACAAAACCACATCTAATAAAGCACAAAAGTCTATGATGTAGCAGTCGTTCCAACTGCAAATTAGGCATTACTCCAATCTCTGGTTTTGAGTGGATAAATTAGCCATAAAAAGCAAACTTTGGTCAGAAGATGGCAGTACAGGCTATGCTAGGAGAATTAAAGTTCACTGACTAGAAACAAAACCAGTGATATGCCAGCTGTCAATAAAAAAAGAAGTGCAAGAAGAAAATTGCTATCTCGTCGTTTTTTGATCAACAGCAACAAAAATGAAGAAAGGTTCCCAAGATCTTTTTCCCCATACCTCCTCTTCTTCCTCTTCTTCTTCCTCTTCTTTTGAAAGGAGTTGTACAGTGAGCTGAGCTAAATGTTTACTGCCTCAAAACCTTTTCAGAGAGGGTGCTTCCATCTCCAGTTTACCACAATAACTTTGTGTCCAGAAAGGCAATATAACTCAAGTCAGCATAAAAGCTTGACCTTTTCTAAGAGGGTACTTCAAAATATCTTCACTCTCATTACAAGATGTTACAACATGTATGCTTTAAACCATTATCCACCAGGTTGTCAGTCCAAGTCCATTAGCTTCATCATGATGATAAGCTTCATTCCAGCCCAAGAGACTGCTCAAGTAAACACAGTGAGGTGAATTACAAGTCAAGTTGAAGGTTATAGGTGATGAACTCTGCATCATAGGAGCACAGTTTCTTTTTCTTTCACACACACACACACACACACATACTCTCTCTCTCTCTCTCTCTCTCTCTTCAAACGTACAATACATTATTTTTATAAATACAGACACAGGGATTGCACATTTATTGCTTTACTTAAATCCCTTAAGATGAGACTGTGAGATGCTTCGCTAGGCTGTTACTGCAGGCTGTAACTTTCCATAACATTAGCTTTCAAATATAACCTGAAAATGTTCAGTGCAGCTAAGGACTAATACCTACTGTTTGAGAGGGGTTTAGTATGTGTAAAAGGTCACCTGTTTGTACATATCTCTCTCTCACACACACACACGCACGCACACACACAAACTGTCACTGTTGGGCAGCACACTGATGATGCACTCTCGAAGCATTTATAGTTTGGTCAATTGCGTTCCTCACAAATATAGAAGCAAATACAGAAGCCAGTGAAACGCAAACAAGAATTATTTTTTGTTTATACCATGGCCTGGGTGAATACTCGATTCTGATTGGCTGCAGGGTGTCCGTTAAAAAGTGTTGTAGGACACCTATAAAAAAGTTCCA
>JAPQLA010000009.1:13756610-13766902 GCA_029822935.1 Naso vlamingii
ACCATGGTATAAGCGGGATAATGCCCTTCGAGGTGTCCATTATCAGAAATGAATGGACTTTGCGGAAGCAACCGTCCTCCGCTTCGTGTCGGACGGTTCACGCCTCAACGTCGTCCATTCATTTCTGATAATGGACACCTCGTCGGGCATTATCCCTTACATGTTCACTGCAGGAACACTTAGGGAACACAGCTTGAATATGAACTGCAACCGCTGTCATTCCAGTAAAGCCCTTTATGTCATCAGATGAAGATTAGTGCATAATAGATTTCTCTCAGTTCCATAGATATTTTATTCATAGACATTTTTGGGGTGGGGCTGTGTTTCAGGGTGGTCACAGCTCGGGTTGTGTCAGCCACAGTGCTCAACCTAAGAATATCAGTTTCACTCCTGTCATTTTAAACATCAAATGACTGGTGGAGAACTTCAAAATTTCTTCTGTCAATGAAACACTCAGCATGAGTTGTGCACTTACAGTATATTATCCTAGGTGTTATCAACAATGTTAAAACTGCAAATTAGATCAGAACACCTGTTGGTAACACCCATCAGAGAGTGAGGCGGGAAGCTGGCAATCATGACTAAACAAAACCTGAAATAAACTTTAATAAAATAACATTTCTGCTGAGTCAGTCAGTTAGAATTCCATTTGCAATGGCTGTTTAGCACTGAAATAAACAAATCCCGTGAACCCACACTACTTCACATGGTCATCAGACTGCATCTTTTGTTTTCATTGTTTCTGTGTTTGTTCTCCTTCCTGTCTGTGTGCTTTTCCGCCCTTTTTGACTGCTCATGAGTTTCACCTGTCCCTCGTTTTTCTCTCTCCCTGTTTTTCCTTCTTTTTTTGAATTTGCCTCAGTCTGCATCTTCTGTTTAGTTGGCTGCAATTGTGTCTAGATTTTAGCTTTATCATTAAAGCTTGTTTTTTGTTTGTTCTACCTCCCAAGTTGTTTTTTTGCTTTTGAGTTTATTTTTGTAAGCTTAACAAATTCAGATTTATTTGTCTTTTGTTGTTTTTTTTTATTATTATTATTTCTTTCTCTGCTTGTGTGTGGGTTGCTCTGTTTTGCATCTTTGTTTTTATTTTATGGTTTCTTTCCAAAAAAACAAAACAAAAGATATATATATATTCCCCACGGTCACACCATTGTGATGCTGTAACCCAACAGGTTCTCTTGAGTTTCTGTGATATCATGTTTCCAAGATAAAACCGAGCCTGAGGTGATGCAGGCATGCAGAACATGAATCCAGGACTGCAGTCAGCTCAGGGAGGGCCCACGCACATCTCAATGTGTGGCTGATAGCTTCGTTGCAGAAATCTGGAGTCATGCTGGCGCTAAATATAGACAAAGGTTTTATGTAAGCTGAGGTGAATCATTCCATTCCACATATTTCAGCACATTTACTCACACACACTGAATGTGACATAGCACAGGTGAAGGAAACACAGCAATGTGTTAAACATCCACAGTATTCATCACATGAGATAGATGTAGAGAAGTGACAACACAGCATATGCCTGCTGTGCGCCTGCTGAAATCAAGTCTGTGTGTGTGAATGTGTGTGTGCATCTGTGTCCCTCCAGGGCTTACCATGGGCAAGGTGATTGGAGCATGTTATTCAAAGCCCTAGCCTGATTGATTCTATGTGTGTGAAAGGGCTGTAGGCTTCTCCTTCTCACAAGCATTACAGTATTTTAAGTCAGCAGATTGTGGATCAGGGAGTCTGAACATCACACAGACCCAAACTCGCAGTATTATAGAGCTCATCTAGCATCTCTTTGAAATAGTGGAAGAGTAACAGAGGAGGGATTCCTCTTTCAGGACAGACAGACATGCAAGTTGTTGTAAATAACAAAATATGGCATGTACAATAAGACAATAAAATTATATATTGATTCATGGGGCTGAGTCTAGACCACAACTGGCTGCAAATCAAACACAAACACCTATAGTGCACTAACAACTCAGCCCTGTAATATGATCTTGTCTGCCCTAAAATAATGAAGTGGGGAAGCATTGAAATTAATTATTTCCAATAAGGAGTGCAGAAAGAGGGATGTGTTACAGTTGAGGAATGACTGAGAGAGAGGCAGAACAAGAGCGACAAGTCGGCAGATAAAGGTAGAGACAAAAAGGAGCATTAGTGAGACAGACAGAGATACAGGGAGTGAAGAATGGAAAACGAGGAGAAGGGCTAAAATGCTGTTATCACTAGGAACCAAACACGCCCCTTCTTCTTTGACACTGGTAGGTAGCTTCAGAGCACACAACACACATACAACATACAGTACATACATGTACCTGTATGTCAGACTGATCACATGCATAAAAACCGTACACACACAAGCTACACTGCTTTCAGTGAACCCTGACAAATAAAAAACAAACAGGTAAGGTCATCCTACAGGCCTCCATCAGCCTGAAGGTTCAGAGCACAGGAACCTGTCCTCACACATAAACTCTTTTCCTCACTTCCTCTTTTCTCCTTAAATCAACCTCACACAACATTGCCCTCTGTTACATCAGATTAGATTGTAATAATACTCACGAGTCTCTCAAACACACACATACACACACACACAGCCATGCAATCCCCTTAATTTACAAGCAAATGACCGATAACTACTGCATGTTAAGTCTTGTTTAGTTTTTTGTCTTTGTTTTTCTTACACCTCTGCGCCATGTCATACATGTGGAACTCATTCTGTTGGTGACTTTGATATTGCTTTGTTATCTTCTTCCCAGTCTTGCGTCAGACCATATTTTTCACAACTTAAGTTTTGATCACAGGAAGTTTTTTTGGTTCCTTAAATCTTATATAATGCCATTTTAAGACTGTCGAGAAATAGACTGCATAGATTTAATCAATGGAGAGCTAATATTCTCACCCCAGCTAAGGCAGAAAAAAAGGTAAGACAATTTCTGCACAACCTTGTTGACAAACAAAAACATCACGGTCATCACAATTCACTGACAGATTCAAAAGTGACTTAAATTTTGGAACCCAGTTGAGACCTGAACATTTTTTATCACCATCCTTGAGATCATAGGAAGTTACATTAATACAGCAATGGCGACATCTACTGGCTGACATAGGTAGTCATACATATATATATAAATATATATATTTTAATTTGACCCGTCAGTGAAACAAAATAGATGCTATTAACAGAAGCAAGGCAACCGTGATGAAGCCTTGCTGAACAACTGAAGATTTCCAGCTAATTGTATTGAAAATGGATTTGTTGCTTGTGGGTTCTTGCTCACGAACAGCACCTGCTGGTCAAAATAACTCATGGCAGGAAAATATGTGCAGAAAAATTGTCCCATTCTGCCCTCACAAGCTCCTTTACGGTAATGAAGACTGCACTAAGTTGTTGCTAGGAGGCTAGATGTGGTTTCAATACATTTTTATTCTGGGTGATGAGTAATCGTCATGTGATCGTTTACAGCCAGAAGCCAAATTAAAGAGCTGGCAAATGTTATCATTTCACAAATATTTTTACTGGGCTGAGAAGCCTTTTTTTGGATATTGTGCTTGTGTAACTTGATTAAGGAGTCACCAAAGTCCATATTAATCATAGAAGGATGTGCTTTAATACATATTGTAAAAGCAAACATGGTAATCAGTTATAAATCTGGAATGTCTGGAGGGAAATCAAGAGAGCATGCAGCATTTCAAGGCACCCTAAAGAACAAATACTAACATTTTCTGTGGTACTTTTCAACCTAACACTTTAAAGTACAAAGCAATGAAACATGGGACTACTTTATGTTTGGTTTGCTTTTCAATCAGTCATTCTGTCTACTGTGCAGATACAATACTGACTGAAAGATCTCTAATTTTTAATTTGTATATTTATTTATTTTATTTCTCTCTCCTATCTTTAGGCATCTGATGATTATGTCCTTGTATGTGTCTATCCATTCATCTGTTTAAGGCTGCTTGCATCTGCACATGTCTACAGGCCAAATTCTTGCATAACACATTGTGTAATAAGCATATAAGGCACTAATGATACCACATGTATTCACTAACTTAAAATGCATGGCTATATCTGACCTTATGCTACACAAATTGAAAAAGAAAAGCTAAATTTCACTCCAAAAATTCCATGGAGGTTTACTTGATTTCAACGCTTCTGATGCGAGCATCCCCATCGAAGCTGATGAAGGAATACTTCTCCGCACCCATGCGATTTGGGAAGTGGATTGCAGAGCCGTCCGATAAAGTCACCAGAAACTCTGAAGGGGTGAATTCAATGATGATCTGGAGTGTGGGATGTATGTGAGACAGAGAAAAAGATGAATGCACAGACAAATTTGCACTTCTGCATCACTCTTCCACAAAGTATTTCATGGTGGATATTTCAAATTTAACACTTCTTCAGTGTAATATCACGTTGATTTGATTAAAATAAGCTCATGCATGCTGTACCATATAATTATACAAACCTGAAAATAGTTTACATAATTAAACATTCACAAATATATCTCTCATGGTTCTGTGTGAATTCATTAATTTGTGCTCAAATGATTATGATCATTAACAAGCAGTTCATGCCTGCAGACATACATGCACACACATAGAAAGACTCACCTTGAACTCCTCTGCTTGCTGGAAAGGAAATCCTCCCTCACGGACCTCCTCACACCAGTTGCCATCCTGGTAAGAGTTGCACACCACAGCATTCTCGTCCCCGTGGGCATTAAAACGAGGGTTGATATGCAAAGTGATGTTCTGCTCATCTGGGCCAACATTCACAGCAAAACTGCAGCACAATTAGACAACAGATTGCATTTTAATATGGCTTTTTATGTAAATGGGTAAGAGGACATCAAGTGCTCAAAATATTGAGACAACTGCAGCAGTTCCTCTTTTCATCTGACAACCATTACTTTAATCACACCCACATTTCTGAGGGGATGTTTATATCTGGTCACTGACTGTAACTGATTATGTAGATTATAGATTTCACCTCCATCTCTGTAGGAATATGCAGAGCAGCCCTCTTGATGAGTTTAGTCACTGCTTTCCACAGGAATATTCTACTAAGTAGTGAATGTAAAAAGTTAAAAAAAAGAATTGGAATAAAACATAGAAGATGTTTCATTATTTTTACTGTTGAAACTTCAGACACATTTTGTGATGTGATGAACAAAAGAAACTGAATTGATGCTATTTTCTGAGTGTTTGGAAATAAGGTTTCAGTCTGATGACCTCACTTGCTAAGCAGTCACTGGTCAATCAGCTACCTTGTTATATCCAACGTATCATCAGAAAATCCTTAGTCCTGATAAGTTATGATTTCATTAAGGGATAAAATATCCAAGTATCTGAACAAAAGAATTACATTCTGAGAGGCAAACGTGACATTTGTGGAATGCTGCTGTAAATTACTGTTGTATCAACAGAACAACAAGAATTAAAGTACCATGTGTTACTACATGTAATTGTCCTTTGTCAACATCAGTCACACAGGTTACATAAACCCCATCCATTTCCCCGATATAGCCTTATCAATGAGATACTGTGTTTGTTTACATGTTGTCCATATTCAATAAATGTTACGGGAAGTATCTGAAAATGTGTGACAATGTTAGTTAAAAAGAACATCTGCATAAAAATCCCTCTTCATGCTAATATTCGAGCTAGGAAGTCAGCACTTGCAAAGAAACATTTTTCCAGGCGTAATAACTTTTGTCTCAGTGGCTCCTAGTTCCCCTCTGTCTCTCTCGCTCAGCGATTTTTGACCAAATTAATGCAGATGTTCCCTTTGGAAGGGTGAATTACCTATACCTAGCAACTTTCACGTGTTCTATAGTGTTTCTATAAACTGACTCAGTATGAATGGCTGTGAATAGGATTCAAATATGCGGTCTGAGACTTGCTAAAGTTTACACGTGGTCGTATTTTAACAACATTTGTAGAGCATAGGGGTAATCTCTGCTAATGGTGCAAAGTCAAAAATAGACTTGTATGGTCCTTTAAAAAGAGATAAACTGCTTTGGTTTTACTGTGTTGAACTTATTTTGAAATGTCTATTAAGTGATTTTAACTTTACTTACTTTGATGCATCAGGTTTAGGAACTCCAGTTATGGTCAGGGTCTGCCCGACCTTGAAGGACATGTTTTTTATAATCATACCCTGTGCAGAACAAAAGTGGTACAATTATTAGTGGTACAAAATGTTACTGTGTGGAAATACAGCTGGATTTTACTAAATCCAGTTATTATTGCAAAAACAACAAAAAAACTAAACAGCACCAGCGGTAGCCTCAGCCAACTCTCCAACCTTCACTTCATCCTTAGAAATTACAAAACATGTGTTTTCAATTATACTCCCATTGAGGGAATGGTCAAAGATTGCAACGTTTTCCTGCCCCGCTGTTGCCATGGCGCTTTTCCTCTACACAGATTTTGGCAGAGGCTAAAAATGTTGAAAAATTTTGAGAGATGACTGTTGTTAAATTGAGTAATATTTTCCTAAGTGGCAAGCACTGAGAAAAAAAAAGGCTGAGCACGGCAGAAATCCACAGCTCTGTTACCTCTGTACATGTGGCAGGGGAACACTGAGCTGTGCCGCAATCAAAATATTATACTTCAGCAATCAATGATTTGTTTGTGAAACACATTTTACCGGTGTTCAACAATTTGTCACTTGGTCAGATGATGTATTTGGGAAATTGTTAGCTGTCACCAGGGCAACAAGTACAAAAATGGCAGCCCATTGAATGATACAATTTTCACAATATAGTTAAACAATAAAGCAAAAGGTTAAAAGTTATTCTAAAAATCTGACTCTGTGCAGATAGTGCAAGCAGCCTGAATCTTCAAGCCAGAAACAGGAAATGATTTAACACAAATATAGATGTTTAATTTTTAATTTAGGAAAATCATACATTTTTATTTGCATCTACAATGGAGGGAAGATTTCTAATATGCAAGCATTTTTGTATATTAGGATTTTTTTTCAAATATGATTTAACATGAAAGTAATTAGATTGTGTAATGTCATTGCCTTTCAGACGACAGAGGCAAGAATATTAATGTGGGTTTTAAGCACTGCAGCTGCTGGGGGGAAAAAACTGTACTTGTAAGATGATTCTGGCAGAACACAAGAGTGTAAATTTGGAGTAGAACCAAAAAATTGTATCAGAAAGACTGATCGACTAAACCAGGCAGTTAAAGTGAGGGTAAAGGGATAGAATGACGGGGGTATGACATTCTTTTCATGCTCTAGTCCAACTGTAAAGTGCATGAATAGAACATAGCACTGGGGCTGCAGCTGTGTGGGGCTGGGCTGAGGTCTGAGCTGGCAGTCATCCTGTATCTCTCCTAGACACTGCAGACTACAAGAATTTGGATATAATACTCTGCAAAAGATGCCAATTCATTACTCTTCTCACAGCAACAAGATCCAACTATAAAATGACTAGAGCCACTCCATGTATGTACAAGTAAAATAAATCAGATATAAGGATAAATTCTAATGAATAATTTGATTCTTACTTGACTAAAGCAGTTCTCATCCTGCTGGGACATTCCTTGATAAAATTATTTTAAAAGTCTTCAGTCAGCTGCTGACTCCAAGAGGACAAAGAATTCCAGCATCTATTTTAGTCTCCACATGATTGCTTTACTTCATTTTATCCTTTAATGTGATTTAAATCTGTCCCATCACTACCACACACACATACACGCACACATACACACACCCCTGCTGTTCCCTTCCCGAACACATGTTTCCCAATGTAGCCATCCAAAAGCCAAAATGAAACAGGGTCTTTATTGTAATCTACTCAGTTTATGAGTGTAGAGAGACCAGAATGCATTGCTGTCTGAGCTCAGCTCTTGATAACGACACTGACATGATTAGAAAGAAATGGACAAACACTAAAAAGTATTTGTTTTGCAGTGCAATTAAATTATTACACAAAAATTGTTAGAGTCTGAACTGCTGACTTACTTTTAATGCATTAGGTGACTAATGTGCAGGCATGTGAGCTCTGTAGTGAATATTTTGACCATAAAAGGCAATCCAAGAATTTTAGACCTCTCAAAAGCTCATGTTACTAAAACATAGTTCGAGTGCAATGAGCTTGTTTAGTTAAAGCACAGTCATGGTGGTTCATTACAAACAGTGGTGTGAGCTGGCACATGCCAACCAGCTGTCAGTTCCACTTTAAAAAATATGAATAATACTGTTTGTCAATTTGAGTTATATACTACAGAGAATGAAAGCAATGGAAAAGTACAATATTATTCTCAAAATTGTACTTACTTGCATCATCTTTGCAGATATAGTCAGTGGAGTATGGCTGGGAAGGAGTGAGAGTGCTGCAGGGCCTTGCCTCACTGCACCCTGGCAGGAGGATATATGCAGTGTGGGCGGTTTCAACCTGAGTGGCATTTCAAGCAGCAAATACAATCAGGACACTAAAGAACACTGACCAATGACGTCACAGTGTAGCTACTAACCATAAATAACTAGCTTCACTGTTATTTTAGTTCTCGACAAGTTTTTACATTTATCCTCACGTAAATTAATAAAAATTAGTAATTTGCCTACATCAGACTGATACATTGTAACCTGGTGTTGAGGCTGACAGTGAGAGGAAGCCCTGTTCAGAGAGTCAGACAAAAATAGAAATGTATTTGTTGCCAAGGAGACAACTAAATATTTAGCTCAGCCAAAAGCCCTAATGCCCACTTACTGCATATAGCTTACTGTAAGATCAAATGACAGCATTTGAGATCAGTCTACATGCCGACTAAGTAAACATCAGTTAGGGAAGAAATACGTTGAAGGGAAATTTTGAAACTGAGTGAAATCTTAAAAATGATCTGAATCTCTGACTCACAACCAGCAATATGCCATATGTCAAAAATATTCATCTGCTGAGAAACAGCTGACACAGCTTCTGTGACAATGAGGCAATAAGCCACACACTTACACCACAGGAAAATGCAACCAAATGTAAACCTAGTTCTGATAAGAGGAGCAAATGTAAAGGCTTATGTACTCTTTTTTCTACCTTCATATGGTGACTTAAAGGTAGCCTGAGGAAACGACTGGGTTCAGTCTCTCTTTGGATGTACATCCAAATCTATTTTGCATTTATTCTGTGCTTGTTACAATCTCTATTGTATATTTTAAATGTGACCATGCGCAAAGGACTTGGTACGATTATCATTTGCATCATATATCAAGAGGAAAACTTCTGGAGGAAGCTCTGCATCATATGCCCACCTCATTATAAACCAAACTCAGTTTGACATTCAAATTTTATAATGTCATCATCATTATTAATTTCATGTGTGTTATGCCAACAGAAAAGTCGCAAGTTGGTATCGCTGAACAAACTATATTACATTTTCTTTTAAATTTTTTGCATTTTATTTGTTTAAATTTAAAATGTATGATGACTCAGTCAGTTTTAGATTATTTTTAATATGCTGACTATTACTGCTTTGCAGTCTCTTATTCATTTGTATATGAGTAACGTTAGGTAAATAATGTCACAGTGTCACCTTGTCAACTAGTTTTATGATTTGTGTTAACTGCTTTTGAATAAATTGAAAAAAAATAATAATAAAATGGATTCACCTGCAGCTGTCTGTGGTTTTCAGTTTTCACTGAAAACACAGCAGTAAATATTGTTTGAGAGGCATTAAGGGGAAAGATGCGTTTATAATTAAGTCTGTTGGTTCACTGAGGAGCTGTACGTCTGCTGATAAACAACACAAATGATTTTACTGTAACTTCTCTGACAGACAAGTTCACAATTACGGATTAGCTTGCAATTGCAAAACGGATCTTGCTTGCGCTCTGTAACTGTTTGCTGACAAACAGTGTGTGGTTTGTTCTGTCTCAAACAGCTGGCAGCCAGCAGTCATCCAAGAAATTGCTACAGTGAACACATAGTTGCACTCTTCATCATTAACTGAATAATAATTTAATGGTTGATCTCTTCAGGTACACAATGTGCATGGGAAGCTTTATTAAAAGAGATGCCCTAAACTCCATCTGAACCTCTGATGCAAGAACATTCTTTCATCAGAAGTTTAATGTGGCACAATGATGATATGCTTCCTGTTGCCCCGAGACAAGTCTTGAGACAGTCAGCAGATCAAATGACACAGAGACCTTTGTTTCATATAAACAGAGGAGGAGCACATGCACACGCGCATGCATGCACACACACACACACACACACACACACACACACACACACTCACACAAACACACATGTATTTTTAGGATTATTATTATTGTCATATAC
>JAPQLA010000009.1:13767002-13788335 GCA_029822935.1 Naso vlamingii
ACACACACACACACACACACACACTTTCATTGGTTATGGCTTGCCCTGACCCTACACTTTATCCTAACCACCTTCCATAACTCGTCAATCATTTATCGTAGACTGTAGACTCCTGTGGAAGGCATCACTGCAGACAGTAATTTTTCATATGTGCTGCTTTTGCGAATCCCAAGATGACTGAAAAATTTTTGGCTGCTGGTCGCAGCTAATGCAAATTCACAGTTGTTATTGTTTTATTTTAAGAGTTTTGAAAGGAAATGTCAGTGGAATGCTGAGTCTGCTTTGATGCTGTGAGTGGAGATGACAGTTGACATGGTGTTTACTGTCCTCCAGTGGTCACAGGAGGAATTGCAACATCACATTGATTGGCTAATGGCTGCATATTGTGCAATCTTACCTTTACTTTACTTTTTATCTGATGAGAGCATTTTCAGCCTTTGAATTCAAAGGTCGTGTTTGGTCCAATTCTCACACTTTGAAAAATAAAAAAACACAAAATTTAGGAATAATCTTAACCTGAGTCTCAAAAATGACTGAACCTCATTACTGCGTAAAACACCTAGAAGTCTGTTGTACGTTATCAATCAAAGAATTTTTTGGAACAGGGCTTAGCTGTATATTTGAGAGCTACAAGGGAAATTATTTTACTCCTCACAAGTAGCCCAAGTCATGGCTGTTAGGTCTATAACGTAGTGGCTTTTAAATTACAGGTGCCATTTGTTGAGGACATCACTTTCATATTTCTAGGACAGAGGAGGTTGGTGGAGAAAAAAATCTAATTGGATGGATTCCTTCTTCATGTGAAGTAAGCATGTAATTTTAAGAGTGATTCCCTCAGTTCAGATTTTGTACTAAAGAACATTCCATTTATGATCAGAACAGTGCTTTCATTCAGTAAAACTGTTCTAGATCTTTAATATTTAGATTAAAACGTGTATTTAGTAGAAAAATCAAGGAGTAAAATTTTCAGATGTTCCCTCTTACATTATTAGCAGTGAAAAAAGTCAATCCCTACCCTAATCATTTGTAATAAATTTAGTTCTTTGTGCTGACTGAATAAAGTGCCTAAATTCAAACCATTTAAGGTAAAATGAGCGTTTTTGGAAATTGGATCCCAGAGTTTCCTAGTCAAAAAAGTCAATAATACTACTACTACTACTACTACTACTACTAATAATAATAATAATAATAATAATAATAAAGCTATTATTATAATTAGAGTAGTATTACTATTATTGTTATTATTATTGTGCATTATTATTATTATTATTATTATTATTATTATGTTGTGGTTATTATTGTGTTATTATCATTATTATTATTATTATTAGTAGTAGTAGTAGTTAACAGATGGAGAAGTCTCAGTGTTGAAGGATGATGAAATCGCAATGACAAAAAAGTAACCTGGGAATGCCCATTCCTTTCTTGAAACTTACTTGTTTCATTAATCAGTACTGAGTTTCATCTTATAGCCTATTTTCTATGAAATTTGGCTGCTTGGTTTGTCAGAACGTCTACAGGACATCCGATTATTATTTAGCATATTTCTATTTTCACTGTGCTACACAAGATTTAGTACATGGTTATTACAGCCAGATTACACCATTCAACAACACCAGCCCTGCAGCCCAGAGCGACCTACGTCAACCTCGTAATCATATGAACGACCCCTTCACTAGTATTGGTCCACTGCTAACATATTGACAATGGCTTAACACCATTGGTTAAAGAAAGTGAAAACAGGCGTACTCACACGCACCTTCTCATTAATATTAATAAGGTGTTGTGGCTGTTTCATTTTTAAATGGCTTGGATGCAGACTGATGGCATTAAAAACAGCTTGAAACTGTCACCTAACTATCATATCTGCAGCATAGCTAGCCTTAACCGACGTTAGAGCTCACGGTGTGCGTTTCTGTGTCGTCTCTGTGTGTGTCTGCCGTCATCACAACTGGGACTGCTTGAAATTTATTACTGTAAGGCTGGCATAGAAATGGCATCAATAACAGCGGCGCATGAGCCAGGTATAAGCCCAGGTTCCATACCGCTGGCTGACGCTTTAGTCCCCGCGAGTATATTTGCTCCAGACCGGGGAGGATGCGGGGAGGACGCCGGGGACGAGTGTTTCGAGGACGGAGACATGTTGAATGGCGAACCCGAGGACCGTGCGGTTGACTTCACCAACAAGGTAACGTTAAGGCTAGTAGGCCCTGATGTTATTATGCTAAGCTAACGTTTGCTGCTACTGGGAATGAATGAATGAATGAAATTTTGTTGCTTCTTGCATGTAACGTTAGTTATGCAATTACCAATTATTGTAAGCTCTTCCACACTTACATTACAACGGCTAAGTAACGTTTCACTTAAACATTATGCACGACTGACTTCCTTGAACCAGGGTGGTACATTATCTGGCGTTAACTTTAAATATGAAAGCTAGTTGTGGCTAACGCTAACTAGCCCCAGCTGGTGCTAAAGCGCGTAACTGAAGTTAACGTTAACTTAAGTTGCCTATCAGTCAAAGCACATTGCACCAAATACTGCCACAGCAAGCCTGTAGCTAAACGTATCTGATGATACCTCTACTGTCTTAGCATGGCAGTGCAGCATTAACGTCCCTGTTATTAAACAAAACATAACATTAGTTTGACGTGTTATATTAATCACAGTACAAAACCTGGTGGAATGCAGGGCAACAAGATAATGTGGTCAGGTTGGGCTAACCTAGCCTAGCCTGGTGAACCACTAAGAGGCCAGCAGTTATGCTCAGGAGCAATAAGAAAGAAAATAAAATCAGGACACAGACCAGCTTTCAGTTTACCAAAGTTGTATTTATATTTGTCAAATTATTCAGAGTTATCCAATGATGGTAGCCCTATAATAGTGACAGCAATTAGGGTTTTTGTCCTGTAGTGTCAAATTACACATTGCAGCGGCGTTGCATTCCTCATAAACAAATTGCTCAGGGTTGCATCAGGAAGGCATTCAGGTGTCCACCTTTGACTCCTGTCAGTTTCTTCCTTTGTGTCAGTCTTTGATAAGCTGTGTTGTGTACTTTGGTTTACCCCTGTAGATGTTATTTTTTTACCATGTGACATCACACTATGGACCTTTTACACAGTGATACTGAATGACATTCTTCTGTAGCATCATTATTTTACCTCCAAATGTTTAAGCATGTACTATAATAATAACAATACCTACAGACCCTCATGGGGGGGGGGGGGGCACTGTACAATTTAGCTTATTGTAAATCAGAAAAGTGGTGCTTAACAAAACTTAAACCACAGTAGTGAAGTAAGTTTGACCCATTTAAAGGTCATAAAGTTCTTAATTGTAGCACTGAATTAGGTGGCAGGTGCAATGCTTTGGTTGTAGAAAAGCAGTTTTAGTGTTACACAAGTTAACATAATGGAGCTTTTTAGTTCTTTTATAACAGCAAGGATATTAGTGTTGCGTAAATGTACCCTTGAGTTGTGTCATGGGAAGACAAACAGCTGTGCGGTGAACTTGCCATTCCCATGAGGTTTACTCTCTACTGTTGCTTACATTTTGAATATGACAGTTGTAGTAACTGAAGTAAAAACATCCCACAATGATGCTTACTCTGAATTTCAGTCAGTTGTCTTTTTAAAACAACCACATACAATGTAATTGTCAACAACTTTTTAACAGTTATCGACCATCACTGACTGCAACACATCAGCCAAGGGGTTTGCATTTATTATTATATTACAACCTTTCAGCCTGTGTCATAACTTCAACAATAGCCAATTCTCTTTCTATGTCTGTCTTCACCCCCTCATGCACAAACTTAATAGCTGGCACTTGTTAGCCCAAATGGAGAGCAGTATGACTCGTTACTTCGCCAGCTGCGGGACAGGATGGAGGAGGGATGTGGCGAGACCATCTATGTGGTTGGGATGGGCTCAGGTGAGGGATACACATAATTCAAATCCATTTACCCCTCTTTTTTTTTTTTTTTGTCAGTCTGTGCCAAAGCATTCTGTAAAACCTAATTAAATTGTAGGGTTCTTGGTAAATTGTTTACCCGCCTTTTGTTCTTCTCCCTCCTCCTTTTCTCTGTTGTAGATGGTGGTGACTGGGGTCTGGACGAGAAGGATATGGAGGCCTCAGTAGCCACAGTGTGCTCGATGTGTGAGCAGCTGGATGCTGATCTTATTCCCCTCCGGGAGCGCAATGAAGCTGCAGGTTTGGTGCGAGACTATCTGATCCGCAGACGTGTAGGTGAGCTGGACTTCTTGGAGGTTAGGTGAGTGATCAGAGGAGTCGTGGTTATGATCAAGTACTAAATCCCACTCGCAATTGCTATGGCTTTGATGGTAGTTTCTTTTTTTCCAGTGCTTTGGTTATCTTTTCATTAATGAGACATCTGAGAAAGTTATGGCTTTCGTATTCAGTTTGGTGATATTTTGGAACTTTTCTATCATTTAGGGTTGCAGTGGTGGGTAATGTGGATGCTGGTAAGAGTACTCTGCTGGGAGTGTTAACTCATGGAGAGCTGGACAATGGCAGGGGCTTTGCCCGCCAGAAGCTCTTCAGACACAAGCATGAGATGGAGAGTGGCAGGACCAGCAGTGTGGGCAACGATATCCTGGGCTTTGACCAGGAGGGACAGGTGAGGGCAAGAGAGGTGACAGAGCAGAGAAGTCTACTGGTTGCTATGAATCTGAAAGAAAAGCTGTTGTTAAAGTTTGGAATTATACTTTATACAGATAGTCTGTCTGTCAGAGGCTTTAGCACAATACTAATACATGGCAACCTCCCTCAGAAACTGGCAACAAACCACAAGAGAGACAGAAAGGCCAGCTTGCTTTCTATATAAGGTTGCAAGTTACATTAAAACATAGCCCTGACTGGATGCGTTATATGATCTCACTAAAGCAGCTCATGGAAGTGGAGGCAGTATGAATGCTGTCGATATAACCCCTGTTTGCCCCTAGGTGGTTAACAAACCTGATAGCCATGGAGGAAGCCTGGACTGGACTAAAATCTGTGAGAAGTCGTCCAAGGTCATTACCTTCATAGACCTTGCTGGCCATGAGAAATACCTCAAGACCACCGTGTTTGGGATGACTGGACACCTGCCTGACTTCTGCATGCTCATGGTCAGAAAGGGGGCTCAGGGTGTGTGTGGTGGGGTGTGTGTAGGCAATAAGTATATGGGATTTGCAACTAAATATTATGAATGGGAGGCAGATTTAAAAAAGCTATGAAAATATCTGCTTATGTTTATTATCTATTCATAAACATTGAACTTTTGATTAAAATTTAACCCATTTTACAACTTAGCCAAATTTGAGAATAGCCATGTTTACAGTATCTACAATCGAAAGAAAATGCTTTCTCTTCTGGTTCTTTGTTAAAAATAAAGAAATCTTTTTCTCTCTCCCTGCCTTGCCAGGTGGGCAGTAATGCAGGTATTGTAGGGATGACCAAAGAGCACCTGGGCCTGGCCCTCGCCCTCAACGTACCTGTGTTCGTAGTGGTAACCAAGATAGACATGTGTCCAGCTAACATCCTGCAAGGTCAGTTCTCTGAAGTCCCTTTTACAACTTGCTCAACTACATCTCAGTTTTACATGTTAAAACAAACTAAACAGAAGAGTTTAAGTGATAGATTTTTGCAAAATTCTGTTTTGTATATCAGTTACTCACCCTTAGATGTCTTGCATTGAAGTTTTTTTGTTTTTTGGTTTTTTTTGGTTAAACTTCCAACGTTCCACCATCTTATGGAGGTACAATCTTGAAAGCATCAAAACTATCTAACGTCCATCCAAAACTCTTAACAGCTTTGTGTGACGTAATCCAAGTCTTCTTCATTGTGGCATATGCTCAAAACTTACAAAACACTTTTATTTTATTTGCTCAATTCTTACAAAACACTTATTTTGGCTAGAAAGCTACAACACATCCAATCCAATGTTTTGTGTCGCAGATTACAATTTTGGTGAACTCGGGCTCAAAGGAATATGGTTCCGCCAAAAACTGCAGAAACTCCTCTCTCTCTGCACCTGACACTTTTGTTTGCTTATCCTGATATTCTTCTCTTAAGAAAATCAAAGAAGTTGTCCGAAAAACTGCGACATAACATTGGATTGCATGTGTTGGATTTGTAGCTTTCTAGCCAAAATAAGCGTTTTGTAAGAATTAAGCAAATGACTCTAGAAAAAAAAAACTTGTATTATATCACACAAAGCTGTTGAGAGTTTGGGATGGACACTTTTAGATAGTTATGATGCTTTCAAAAGCGTACCTCTATAGGCTGCCAGCAAAACAAAGCATGCTTTTTTTAAATCACCTGTTTAATATTGAGAAACGCTGGAAGGAAAAGCATCAATTAAAGACATCCAAGGGTGAGTAATTGATATACAAAACACAGTTTTGTGGTGAACTATGGCTAGTATTTGTAAAGACTTCCTTGGTCCATGCTGTTACGCCATTTGCAATTCTGTAACTGTGCAGTTTTAATTCACTCTCTAACAACACACCATCAAAAACCTGCTGTGCCTTTCTCATTATAAGGCATTGAGCTCTAAATCTTCTGCTCCTGACAGAGACATTAAAGCTGCTCCAGAGGTTACTGAAGTCCCCCGGCTGTAGAAAGATCCCAGTCTTAGTACAGAACAAGGATGATGTCATAGTCACAGCATCAAACTTCAGTTCAGAGAGGTACCAAATCTGTCCCTGCCAGCTTTAGAGCAAGATTAATATGTGCTCTTTTGTAACCTCTGTGTGTGTGTGTGTGTGTGTTGTGTCCTCCCAGGATGTGTCCCATCTTTCAGATCTCTAATGTGACTGGAGAAAACATGGACCTGCTCAAGATGTTCCTCAACCTGCTGTCCTCCAGGACCTCCTATCGAGACGACCAGCCCGCTGAGTTTCAGATAGACGACACCTACTCTGTGCCGGTACTCTGACCAGTGACAAATACTTATCATTAAATGCATTTTACTGTATGAATTACGAGTGAGGCATATCATGCTACAGGTGCCAACCTCACACATTGTACTTAATAGTAGCTATTAAATGCTATCTAAACCACTGGTTGTGTTGTGTCTCTGTCTCAGGGAGTGGGAACAGTTGTGTCAGGAACTACTTTACGTGGACTCATACGCCTGAATGATACAATGCTACTCGGGCCGGACCCCTTGGGCAGCTTCATTCCCATTGCTGTAAAATCAATCCACCGAAAGAGAATGCCTGTTAAGGAAGTCAGAGGTGGCCAGACTGCGTCATTTGCCCTAAAAAAGGTAGGAGGGGAATATCTCCCACAGTGGCATCAAGTGGGCAAGTTTGGGATTGCATAGCTTTTTTGTGTTGTTTTGCAGATGGTTCTGTATCACCAGCATGGTTACATATGGGATATTCCCAACATTTCTTATCATGCCCCATTGATCCAATATAATCGTCAGAGATGATCAAGAAAAATGCTAAAAACTGTGTTGAAAAATAAACATTTCTGTGTTCCTCCATCT
The DNA here is from genome assembly GCA_029822935.1 of Naso vlamingii. Taxonomy (NCBI): domain Eukaryota; kingdom Metazoa; phylum Chordata; class Actinopteri; order Acanthuriformes; family Acanthuridae; genus Naso; species Naso vlamingii. The sequence continues at coordinate 13,774,501 of JAPQLA010000009.1, forward strand.
ATGTCCTCTGTTGTCTTTACCCCCTTCTGTTACACGACTCAGATCAAGCGCTCATCAATAAGAAAAGGGATGGTGATGGTTTCGCCAAGGTTGTGCCCACAGGCCACTTGGGAGTTTGAGGCTGAAATCCTGGTACTGCATCACCCTACTACGATATCCCCCAGATACCAGGCCATGGGTGGGTAGCATTGACACAGAAAAGAAAAATGCCATTTTCTGTGGCAGCTTTGTTATTGCAAATGTTCCAAGTAATACTTAATTTTCCTATATTTTTTCTGAGTTAAAATGATTGTTTTTAAAATAACCATTTGTACTTAATCATTTTCTACATGATTTTACACAGTAATAGAATTTTGAAAGAAGTTAAAAAAAACAAAAAAAAACTGTTAAAAACTGTTTTCTTAACAGCGAAACTCATTTTCCCTCATCTTTCTTTTGCTTTATTTAATCACCTTTCTATACTCACCTATTATTTAGTCCACTGTGGCAGCATAAGGCAGACAGCCACCATCTTGTCTATGAACAGAGACTGCTTAAGGACAGGGGATAAGGCTTCAGTCCACTTTCGCTTCATCAAAACCCCTGAGTACCTGCACTGTGACCAGAGGCTGGTGTTCAGGGAGGGACGCACGAAGGCTGTGGGAACCATCACCAAGGTAGCATCTTCTGGAGGATCAGCTTATGCTTAAATTGGGACATGCTAACACGAGGAGTGGCAGGAGGCACATTACTGATGAAACAGATTTTAAAAATATATTTCACCCTTACAATGATGTCATAAAGCCCTAGTTAAATGGAATGGTTTTCAGTGAAATGTCTTTAATTTCTGTCTGAAGAAATCTGAAATGCTAAAGATCAGTTGCCACATGATACAAACAGAAAATACATACAAAGGGTTCCTTTCCCAAAATAATTTATCATGCAACAAGAATTTGAATCCACTCAGACTACTTCATTAGGTGTGTAAGACTAGGTAAAAGACAGGAGGAAAACACTATTTGCTGGTATAAGAGAAAAAAAGTTTGTTGAAATCAATTACTTATAGTCACTGAACAACAGGATCTAAATAGACACACCTTGGTATAACAGTAATTCCTTTGTCTACTCCTCTATGAATCATATCCTACCCAGACAGGGCTTCATGCCGAATTATGATTAAATTGCTGATGAAATATTTTTGTTAATAGCACGAATAGATCTTTTTTTAAATGACAGAGACTTAATTGATTCTCATTCTTTTTTTTTTTAGCTCTTGCAATCTACCAATAACTTGCCATCGAATTCCAAGCCTCCACAAATCAAAATGCAGTCTACAAAGAAAGCACCAATCCGAAAAGAGGACGGCACCACGGCAGCCAGTGATGATGTAGCAACGATAGCACAGTCAGCAGGCCTGAACACCACACAACCAGTGAGTCAATAAAAATGTATTTACCACTTCTATGAAGTGTGGTAAGGATCCTCTTTTGTTTGGATTTCTTAACTCTTAGTACTTGCTCTAACATTGCTGCTCTTTTCTAACTTATCGACTGCTCTGTGTCCTCCTCCCTTTTTTTTCCTTTATTTCCTAACACCTTCCAATACATCCCGCTTTGATTTTGTCTTATTTCATCCTAAACTTTAAATTTGTTATGCCCCATCACTTCTTCATACTCTCCCTGTACTTTGCTTGCGTGGCTGGCCTCCTAAGGGAGAGGGGGATGAAGACCCTCAAATAAAGGAGGGCAACAAAGAGAATAAGGTAATGTGGGTCAATTTAAAATAAATAAGAACAGCAAAGAAGAAGATGGTTGAGTTCATAGTCTGGCAATCTTGTTTCTTGATACAATTTGAGTAAATGTTTTCTTGTCCTGTACTGTTTTATAGTTGTCTGTTACAGCTTGCAAATACTTAAAATGCACATGCAAGTTTTGGAGGTGACCCATCAAGTGTTTCTGTTTTCTTGCAGCCAAAGTCCGGAGGAGGCGGAAGGAGGAGGGGTGGCCAGAGGCACAAAGGAAAAGGCCAGAACAGCAGCACCAACTCTACTGCAGCTCCCTCCTCATCTGGGATAGGAGGATGCTAAACTGCCCTCTTGTTCCCTCTGAACGCCCTCCTCTCTGCTATGACTCCACCAAGTGTCTTCATCCCACAAACCATAACACTCCTCATTCTTAAGCATTTTACACCAGGTACTATAGTTGTTTTTTTAAAGGGACCACAAAAGGATATGTTCCAAACCATGAGGCATACACCCTAAATGCATTTTAACATCAGCAATGTGGTTTTGAGGCTAGCCTCACACAGGATTTGTGATAACTCTATCCATATTTTATCTGTCTACAAAATCTACAATTCAATACTCTGGCTCAATGTCAGTGGCAGGGAGGGAGGCTAAACCCAAAACAAGGGTCCAGTACCAATGAGCAGCTATAAATGAAACTCCCCCATGCATTCCCTGTGTATTTGCAATGAAAAACATTTAATGTACTATTTATACTGCATATGTTAATTAGCTGTTAGTTGTGTTCTGATTGGAAAGACGCCATTGTACAAAGTGTATGCAAATCATAAATGAATGTAGCAGAGGGCACATACGTGATTTCAAATTCTAGATATATGGAAATTACCGTACTCGCATAAGCTGTTACGTTTTCTAATTGTCAGGTTATTTATTTGGCATACATGTCGAACATTCACTCTTGGATGGTCTTAAATCTTTCAGCCTAGTCTCTCACTCGCACTCTTAGATTCAGTAGTTGCTTCCACTGTCACTCAGCCATGTTTTAAACCTTAAACCAAGTGTTGGTACAGACAAATACAGCACATAATCTTGTCACTTTAACAGGTGCTCATGATTATAAGACATGCAGTCATTGCAGTGCTATTTGTAACTCCAGTACCCCATGTGTTTTTGCCTGTTGCTGTTTACATGTTGTGACATTTTCAACACACTCAGTCGCTTAAAAACTGACCATTAATAAACAAGCTTTACTGAACTTTTCAACAGTGCCTCTTTTTCTATATGTTCATTTTTCTCAGATTTTCACATTACATAAAATTCTTAATACTGACTAATATATTAGTAATTATGGGAAAAATGGGATGGGTTTTCAGTCCCCCCCCCCAGTACACTGTAACTCATTTCTGATGTGCAGTCTTATCAGTACAACATATTGCAGGTGGAAATGGCAAATATTGGCCGAATTGTCTGAAAATCCAGCAGACTGTTCTTCTGTATTTTGATCAATGGAATATGATTTCTGCACATGGGTAAAGCTACAGTTGAAAAATGATCGTTACACAACAACTCCAAATTTAACACCGGCAAAACTTCTCAGGAAGTCACTTTGCAGTAATTACAACCAAAACAACAAAATCAAAATCATTCAACAGCAAAGTAACCAAAAGCTATCTATGAAAAATGTAACAAGTGAACATAAACTTAAGCAGTAAAAAAAAAAATTCCTGTGCATCACAAAATACTCAAAGTGATTCAGTTTTATCATCCTTGTCATTTCCCCATGTGCAGGCTACCATTATCAAGAACAGTCAACAGTTAGAATAAATAAATTACCTGCTTTCTGATTTATGTGCAACTTTAAGTCAGAACTGAAGCTCAGTTTGGAAGTCAGTATGTCAGCTAAGAATGATAGAGTCCTATGCTGGATTGCAGGGCACATTTAGTCACAAGCTACTGTTTACTTAATACAAAAAACATTACAAATTATAGGCAATATTTTTCTTACCATATTAACTGATTGTAACACAAAGGTAATTATCTGGTCCATTTACATGTCATAGGAGTACAAGTTGATCACTACACTGTGAAGGTAGCACACATACCCATAGTCTTGTATTACAATTTAAAAAGGCTTTACTCGGCATATGCAACATTAGTATTTAATAAAATATTTAGTAGAATTCATGATATTGAGGTAAGTAACATTCCTCTCTAACATGATAGATATATTCTGTTTTGGTCTTAATATAAGGGAATTTACAGCATGATGTGGAATTTAGGACCATGTTAAAAGGTCTAGTGTTTGTTGTGGGGTTGACCTGCGGCTGTATTTTTAGACATGCAACCAGTGCAAGAGGAGACTGTGCATCTCACTCTAGCACAAAAAACGCACTCTGCTAGCTATGAAAAGCTGAATGGCCAGAACAGAGAGTACTGAAGAAATCCTTGCTGAGTGCTTCAGTCCCATAGGCAAAGACCGCTCTGTACTGTCTTACTTGTGTATATAGATTTCAACATGAAGTGCATTTGGTCTGAATTAAAATTAGTATGCACCTTAATGCACACATGCTTTCAGCACAAACATACTGGTCGACCTTTATGACGAAAACCAAGTTTCGGAGAGGAATTACATGGGTGTCACCATTGTCTACTGCCAAATGGTGACGTGACAAATAGAGTCTGTATAGCAATCACTTAGTGTAGCAGACAATGTGTCTAATTTATGAGTGACAGTCTGTAAGAAACAGGTGAGGAGACACCAAATATACACCAACACGTGGGATGGAACAGGGTTCAGTTTAGCCATCAATGTCCCAGCTGAACAGGTGATGTTTCACCAACATATCCTGCACTCCTTCTTTCAGTGGTCTCTGCTCCTTCTCCTAGGGAAAAAAAAAAAGAAAATGTGGAAACTATTACATAAAGACATTATCAACAGAGACTTTACAATTTAAACATACAAAGAGCAACAGGTTTTTGCTATGGGAGGACTGACACCACTGCATCTACTGGGGAGAATGATGATAAACTACTGGAACCAAAAAAACTCAAAGGCAGCGAAAAGTTTTGAACTGATGGAAGCAACGTGAAGAAATACTTTGCTATGACAGACTTATTCTATTCAATATAGATGCGTTTGGGTAAGGAAGGTAGAGTGAGCCGATTTGTAAGTAACTCAGCAGATAGGTAAACTAATAATTGATGACTAAATAATCTACAGCCTCATATGTGACATGTTACCTAGAGGTCCCAACTAAAGAGGTGATGCTGAACCAGCACATCCGTAGCTTCTGCTTTCATAATAGCGGATTTCTGAAACAGCATAAATTCAAAGTTTTTCCCTCCTGAATACTTGTGTTGTTTTTTAATGGCAAGACTCGCTGACTACTGCTCTGCAGGGGGGACGCTGTAGTAATGTTAGCTCACCTCTTTCTTGTCAGGTAGCTCACAATCTTGGGAGAGGCTGAAGGCAAACTTTGATAGGACCCTGAGGGGGGGACAACAGTAGATTGGTCATTATTTATTTTATTGGTCAGATCATTTGTTCATAATACACAACTTCATTTTTTGTGCTTAAAGCCCTTCTATTAAATTTTCCCTAATATTTTCAAACTATTACATCATTGTATGTGTAATAAATATGGATGATAGTGAATGAATGAAATAAAGTATACTTAATCTTGCAAGCCATCTTCAGGAATTCAACACAGAGTTTGAGAGCAGCTATTTAACTGAAACCAGTGACCAGTCAAGTGTTTCTTACCTGAGCTCACACTTTATCTGTACCCATCCGGGACTGCGAAGGAATGACCATGGGTGATACCACTTTTCTACAGCAGCTATGCTGGAGCACAACACCTCCAACCATAGGTGCAGCACCTGTTCACTGGTGGGATTGACAAGTATTTAATTATGATTTAGCTTGACTGTGATGATTTAGATTCCGTATGAGTGTGTGTAACAATCTTGAAAACTCACTTGAGGCCGACACAGACAAGAGACCTAAACTTAATATCCATCTGAGCATGTGCAGAGTCGTGGCTCATGTTGACAGACTGCACCGCCTAGAGGGGCAAACAGAGGGCGCTCATGTACTTTCCATTAACATTCATTTCTATAAGCTGAATTTACTACTTTGAAGAAATTTACTGTCAGAAGTATGACGATACAATAAACAAAATTTTTTATTGTAATCCTCACACTGCACAAAAAGCTAAACTAAACCTGAGCTTTTTTTTAAACATATATTAAATGCTTAAATGATTAAAGGCTTACTTACTCTGTATAGCAGCTCTTCTGGTGTTAGTACTTTCCCATCTTCATCTAACCTGGTAAATATCAAAAGAATGAGTTGTTAGCTTAGAATTCGGACATATACTTTAAAAGTGGATTTTTTTATTCCCCGGCCAACACACGAGGTCTCACATTTAGGCTCTTATTGACAGTTAACATGTGATTTGTTTCCAAAACCTTCTTCTAAAAGGTGTAGTGATCTAGTCCTCAAAACACCTGACAAGTAAATTTTATCTATTTGATAATTTTATTATATTTTTTGGCTTCAACAAATTACAATTCCCTATACCCATGTAAAATGTTCATGCCATTTGACATTTTGAAAAAACTAATGAAAACTGTTTTACCTGTAGGTTTTACACAGCACCAGTCTGGAGTACACAGAGTTGAAGTCCCTCTCTACCTCTCTACTGGCCGCCTGAGAGGGAGGGGGGCAACAGACAAGGAATGATTACACCTTACTGTGAATTCAAAACAACAGCTGTGTGCACTATGCTGCCATTCGGAATTTAAAAAAAGCTCTACCTCTTCTATGAATAACCAAGGATGACAAGGCCCTCCTAGTATAGATGGTTTCTTGAGACCGTGTTGAAATATGGCCTTTAGGGCTGGACACAGTGTGCCTCTGGCCAGGTCTGTCACTGCCTCTGTCACAGAGTCGTCACCAGCTAATGAGTACTGAGGAAAGACACAAAAGCATCAATCACTGTTTAGAACACTACAGATTAATGATCAGGATAATGGAAGGGGAATGTGAGGAGGCGAAGATAAAAACTGATAAATATCACATGGACACTGAGTTTTCAAAGAAACCTTAAAGGGCTCAAAGTCAGTACAAAAACACTAATGTCTTTGTTAAAGCAACACTATGTAACTCTTTTGCCTGCAAATAAAGGCTTAAAAATTAATTTGATGGTACATGGAGTTAGGTTGAATGGGGTCTGGCTGCTCTGGCCCCCGTGATTTACAGTTTCCCAAAGCAACCCGTAACTGCTGCTGTTGTAGCTGCTAATTAACTCTTGTTAGCCATGCGGCTGGCTGACTGCAAGGGGCACTGGGGAGTTTTTCTTTGTAGCTACACAATAACACAGGAGGGGAACCTGGTGGAGAGGGACAACAGAACTGAAGCCAGCAAGTCCCACAAATCAAATGGGCTCAGCAAGTTCAATATGACAGAGGCAAAGTAGAGACGCCACTGACAAAGGAAAGAAAATGAGAGTGACCGAGAAAGATGGTGGGACAGGAGTACTGTTGGCAAGAGCATCTCAAAATAGGAGGCAAAGAGACAATGAAAGATATTAATGGAGAAGCAAACAAGAGGCTGACCAAATAAGTGGCCAAGACAGGAGTAATGTCAAGGGTCAGAGTGGCTTTTTGTCGTTAGTGACATCATAACAGAGGTGGAAGAGGACACTGACAGATAAGAAAAAGAGAGTAACCAAGCCAGAGGAGTAAATGTCAGACTGGCTTTCAGTTGTTGGCAAAAGCTTTGCAAAATTAAAGGCTGCAAGAAAGACACCAAACTAGACATCTTGCTTTAAGCTAATGATCAGTTGTTTTCATACCTCTTTGCTCCTTTCATCAAGAATCTCAACGAACTTAGCTGGAAACCAACCTGTAACAAAGAGCCACCGAAAATAAATGTTTAATAGACTCTTAAACAGATATGCAAAAATTAACTAGCCAGATGGCAACAGTGTTAATACATAAAAAAATATCACACACCTCTAAGGCCATTAAGCTCTCCAACCCAACAGTGTTCATCCCTCTGAGAGATTATCTAAAAATTAAAGATAAAAATACAGTGTGATAAGAATCAGAAGTAGGGGGGTATGCACAGTGTATAAGCATCAGAAGCAGCTCGGAAACCGCAAAAAGTGGGGTTTCAATTCTGTGTGTCACAGTGGAATTCACGACTCACGGTGATGATGTCGTTCTTCCTGAAGCCCAGTTCGTCGTCGTCATGTCGCTCAAAGTCTAGCAAAGCCTTTGCCCGTCTCCGCCGGTTGCGAGAGACCACCAGAAAGTTTTCATGATCTCGCTGGTGGCTCTCCATGGAGTAGTCAGGAGTGAGGTCCTAGAGGGATAAGTTGGGAGAAGTCAGATTAAAATGAAGGAAAAATGGATGAAGATACATAAACCACAATGTTCTACTGCAGAGTGTGAACTTACAGTGCTGGAGTGATGTGGGTCTAGACAGTGGAAGTGCTCTGCAGTGCGGGCTATGGCCTCTCGCAGGGCTGCTACCAGCTCTGTCTGCTTAATGTTCTTTGATTTCAAGGCCTCTGCCTCATCCTCCCCAAAAAGCAGGGAGCTGAGGGTGGACTTCCTGCGCAGGGACTGTCTCCTCACCACCTGAATATATATATACACAAGCAAAAGATTAATTAAGTCAAATTAAATGAATTGTTAGTATTTATTTTTAAAGTATACAACAACCGACCTTGTTGAGATTGGTGTTTAGTGTTGTGTTGTTCCCGTTGTTAAGCTGTGTCTGTTCATTAAGGATGTAGGCTAGGTGCTTGTGTCGGTGGGCTTCCAGTGTCTCCTGGGATAGGTTCCCTGCAAGCCTCATAGCCTCACCGAGAACTGCAGGCCCATCTCTCAGCTGGCTTGGCAAGTCCGACAGTGTATTAAAAATGGATGCAGAGTTCTCTGATGATACAAGCTCCTCCTCCTGTGGTCAGACAGTGAATAACACAAGTATTAATACTCAACCTATACAAAAAAATGTAAGAGTAGCTGCTTAAGAGTTGATGTGGGATGGTTTCTATCAACGGTAGTGTATAATGTTTGTGTATCAATTGCTGTAACCTGACCATCAGGTTTTTTGTTTTTGTTTTTTTCTTTTTTAAACACAGAATTATTATTAATTAAACTGAAAAAAGCATTGGGTTATGCTGTAGTTTTCAGAACATGACTGATTTTTGACAAAGAGTGGGATCAAGTATGTCAGAGGCAACCTCATTCAGCTGCATTGTTCAATGCTTTATAACAATATATTTAATGCTAGCCAGTAACATTTTTAGATAACATTTGCTGTGATAAAGGAAGAGAGAAATGTGTTGACATTTAGAAAAGATGGTGACGGAGGATATTAAGGCAAACATTTACAGGATTCATGTGTCTGGTGACATTTTTCTGTATTGGTCTCATGAGCACAGGCGTTGCCCTAGCCCATCATCCAGCAATTTGAGATGCCTGATAATCTGATTAATTGGTCTATCACTAAGGCATATGAGAACAAAATTAACTGCATCAGGGAGTCAAGACTCTCAGTGCAAATACCTTGATCTTGAGCATGCCCAGTGTGACCTGGAAGAGCACCAATGAACCTTGGTAGAAGAGCAGGTCCCAGATCCTTAGGAGCAGACGAATGTCCACTACACTGGCAAACGATGTCAGGAACCAATGCAGTGTGATCAGTGACAACTCTGGATGTATAAGAAGACAGAGGATATATACAATTTATGGACTGGACTCCAGGCAAGGAATTGGGCTCAAGAGAAACATATCTTTATTCCCCAAGGAGCTTTTTTTGTTCACAACTGCTGCACATCGTGTGTGTAGTCTTTGAATTTGTCTTTTGTTTGTGGTCTATAAGAAATAAAAGGAGAATACAAGAAGGAATATCAATATAAGCTACAATATAATCGTAAGTTTAAATTTCACGATAATCCCAATTATGGTATAATCAACAACAGTTAGATAGTTGAAAGTGGCTACCCTGATAGCACAATATTAGCCTTAGCTGCTGCAATAACTTGACAAGGAATTCAAGTGAGAGGGAATCCACTTCAAACAAAGAGAGGAGAGACACAGAGATTGACTTTAAAGAACCTAGAGTACCATATCAGCCATACATATTAGGTGGTGGGTAATCTAATATTCATTGAAAGCTCATGTTGTCTCTTTGATCCCATACACTCTCAAAATCTTTACTATTATCCATCCATACCTATGTCATGCTCCTGCAGAAGGCGGTCGAGTGCGGGCAGGTACTGAACAATGAGCTGGCGGAGAACCCGCTGGTCTGTTTGGACGCCCAGCAGAGTGGAGGAGAAGTAGGACGGAGGCAGGAGGTCTTCGATCAGGGCACACATCATCCATAGCGCATCCTCCTCCTCAAGAAAGAGCAGCAGACAGGACACCACCTGGGAAGGGTCGAAACATGGGTGTAGGAAAGGGACAACAAAAAAAAAAGGACCGGTGAAAATGGAAAAGCTAAGAAGAAACACAAGAGCAAAACCTAAGGATTATATAAATGTGATGAAGGTGCCACTAAAAGTGTGTGCATTTATGTGTGTGTTGATCTAGTTAGTGTCATGTAGTGGTTAGTGGTGATGACATGTTCTGCACTTGTGTCTTCTCACCATGCCAGTGCCCTGACAGTACCCAATGTCTGGGTAGAGCCAGGCTAGGCCCCTCAGTACGCGTCTCAGCCGCGGCACTCCAACACTGGTCAAACTACTGAAACATGCATTGGTTGGCATAGTTCGTAACAGGTCCTTCTCTATCTGAGAGACAGCAACAACAACGAAGAATCGTGTCAGGATTACAAAAAGCAGCACCAGAGTTTCGGACAAAGAAGGTGGAGATAAAAATTAACTAATGGCATGGTAACCATGGCAAATTGTGTGACATCATGTGCATACTCCACTATAGACCTACAGAGGATTGATAGGTGCTTATTCATGTTTTTATATACAGTACACAAAATTTTCTTGAGAAGTACTAAGCTTTGTGGAATAACTGCCACAGGGTTGTTTTGTTTACACATAAATTAGCTAGGGATTTTACCTGTTTAGATGTAGTGTTGTCATCATTGGAACTGTTCTTAATGATTTCTCTGTACGAGATCTCAGAGGTCCTCTTCTTCTGCAGTGCTCCAGACAGACGCATCCATAGCTGACAGACAAAATGTGGAAGTGCTTAAACTTGTTTTGTGACTTTGAGCATAGTTAAAATAATTACTAAAAGGCAACAGTAGCACTCTAGTGTCAGTAAGTTTAACTTCCATTTATTACTCTCTTTTTTTAAAAACACTATAACCTGACTGGCCATCTCAGGCAGTATTTTAGCCTGATGTGTTCCTCTTTTAAATCAATGACACAAATAGTTTTCCCATGCTGAGAAAGTCTCTTACCTGAGGCCTCATGCTGTGAGGTATGCCACCTAGCACCAGGGAACGCAGACGCTCTGAACGTGGAAGGACCGGATCAATGAGCTCCCAGGTCAGGTCACCCACTGTGTGGTTGTGAGTAAACTCCAGGTGGGCTTGCCAGCGCAATCGCTGCTGGGGGTCTTCACGCTGAGGTGAGCCTTCAGTGCCCAGCCAGGACTTGGACTTCCCTCCATCTGTGTTAGGAAAGCACGATATTCCTATAATTTCCCATAATCTTCCTCTCAAAACAAACACGGCGCTGGCGTGCCTGGAGTAAGAGAATTGTATAGTATTATGTCTATCCAATTGCTTCCAGAGGCAGTCTTGTCTATGCCCCATTGGTGCTGCCCTTTGGAAATGAACAGTGAACCGAGAGGTGTCAGACTAATGCTGGCTGTACTATGTAGTCATTGTGCCCAGATATGAGGATTTCCATTTCTGTTTCTTGACAGGGATACAGAAATTTTTAAAGTGTGTGAAAACTGAAGTGAGGACAAAAGCAATTGGCATTTATGTGCATGTGTCCATGTGAGTAAATACTTTACCTTCAGTGTCCACTCTGAAGCCAAATTCATCATACTGAAGTTCAGGCTGTTCTGTTGGGTCTTTCTATGAAGACAAACAAATGAAGACAAACATGTATTTTATGAGGAAAGGCAACTTAGGCAGGTGACGCAGTTTAAAGTTAAACTTCTGTTTAAAGTTAAATGTTACATTTCAACTTTAAAATGTCTAAAAATGACCATATCTATAAAGCATTTTTGTTTTATCTGTCCTTACATTATCAAAAATGTTTCCAACAATGATCAAACTCAGAGAAATCTGTAATTTTATTTAATGAAATGGTAACCTTAGGAGGAAGGAAGTCTGCAATTGTGACGTGACACAACATGAATAAAATTTCAACATATTACTTGAATTAATGTTATTGTAAACATTTCTGCCTGAGTCAGTCAAATAGATTTTAACTGTAAATGGTGGCTATTAAACGATAAACTAATCCCTTGATCTCATGCTACTTAATAATGTCATTAAACTTTTTGTTTTATTGTTTTAACTGAGACCTTGGTACACATGGTGTGTTGAACAGCTCAGATGGCAGTGTCACATGAAGACAAAGCTGTGGCATTTTGTGTGTCTTTACGTCATAAAAGGCAAAACAGATGAGTCATAACTTGTTTTCTGCTGTTTTGCTGTCTTGAGCATTTTGTCTTATTTCAAAATACTCAATTCATTCTTTGTTTTTTTTTTCATCATAACAAAAGAAATACTTAAAAAAGGTTAGCACATTAAAAAAAACAACATTTTAAGTCATATTCTTACTTGATGGTATTTGGCCAAAATGTCCTGGGGCCACATGCTTGGGGTGAGCGCAGAGAATGGCCCACCAGGGGCCGGTGTGTAGGTACCTAAAACAAAGACAGAGTCATACATTAAAAAAACTGGTAATTAAATAGTGAATACAATAAATTTGACTGTAAGAGAATTTTGAGACTAACAATGCAGGCTGAAAACAAAGTAAGAAATATTAAAACACATCCAAAATAAAGCATAACCAACTTATTCATTTGATAAAAATTTATACACTATTAGAAAATTACAGAAACCTCTCTTTAAATCCTAAGAATTATAGCACATATGCTGAAAACCAAATTCAAAAATTTTTACCTGACATGTTGTTGGGAGTAGGGTGAATGGCTTCTTTAAGCAAATACTGCAGTCACTCTGCAGAAAGGAGGTCAGCAGCTAGTACCCGCTCTGTAAAGAGGACAAACAGAAGATGAGAAATGTTGGTGGTTAAATTCCAGGATCATCCAGCAGCAAGAGGAAGTGGTTTTATGACTGCAAATAAGTCCATCATTTTGTTCCTCCTTTACTTTTTCCTACCACCGATTAAAGTTATTCGTGTATCTTCTCTGAACCTGTCTCTTTGATGTAAACACTATCTTTCTTTTTTGAAACATTTATGGAAATACCTAAAAAAAAAACCAAAAAACAGAGTCCAGCCAGCCAGTTAACGATGCAATGTTCTTTAAGCATTACTGAAGGAAGAGCATTAGAGGTTGTACATAATTACCGTGAGAGAGAAAGAGATGATAAGAGACAAAGGGAGGCATTCTGGTGTCTCTTCTCTTGCCCATATGACTGCTGTACTAGCCAGAGGCTAATTTCCTCCCATAATGTGTTTGTCTGTGTTCTATTCTGAGACAGTACAGATCCTGAGGCTAAATTAAAAAACAATTTGCAAGAAAACTCGAATTTAACTAGAAATTCATCAAAACATCTGCTCACTAGTTACTTTGTATTTAGAGAACAGCTTTTTCTTTGAGGATTTCTTCTATTTAATATTGCTCTCAAAAAGTAACATTCTGTGCACACATAACCTGTTAAATAAACAGATGCCTTTCATTCTACACATGAAAAAAGGAAGTTACTTTTACTTGGAAGGTTCTTGCACTGTATTCTCTATCATTAGTTCTAATGTGTCATATCTTTTTTAAAAAAATAGTTGTGATTTAAGTAAAACTCAGTGTCTATCTGCAATTCTAAGGACTCTTTAGAAATCATAGTGCAATTAATTAGAGGACAAATAAAGAAAATCCTAAACAAAGAAAGTAAGAAACATAACCCTTTACAGCACTTCTGAGCAAATAG
>JAPQLA010000009.1:13822503-13836383 GCA_029822935.1 Naso vlamingii
ACACACACACACACACACACACACTCAAACACCCACAAATAGCATGCTAAATGATGCTGTATTCAACTCTCCTCCATTCATTCCTTGTTGTGATCCTCCTTCTTTCTCACATACATAAACAGACACACACACACACACACACACACACAGTATACCAAGGAGTTCACCAAATGTAATTTCACACACACACACACACACACACACACAGAGTATACCAAGGAGTTCACCAAATGTAATTTCATGAAAGTAAGAAGAAGAGGAGTTCAGAGGGGTTGATGCTTTTAGTCAATCAAAACATAACTGCAAGTGTTTGTAATGTTGGTGGCCATATAAAAGCTACCCTATTAAATACTCTGCCTTGGCACCAGAGCCACCTGTTAAAAAATCTAAATGCACACAGGAAAACTCATACAAAATCACTCTTGGACCCTGACATGCAGCATTTACTGTGCATGTCAAATACAAACTCCAATCTCCTGCATGAAAATCAGATGCTTAATGACCTTTACTAACTTACCCATACTCTTTGACATAAAGAGCATGCAGAATACTTAATGCATTGGAACTAAAAAGTGTTAATTCATGAAGTGTGTCCAATATAAATGTAATTACTGGCATATTGGGCTGGGTAGACTCACCACTTGTTCACAGTTGACTTGAAATTTAGCTACTCTGGGTGGCCAGTCTGTTTCTGATTGCCAGCATCAGTGAAAATATAAGTCAGAAATTCAATTAAAGCAGTAGTGATAAAAAGCAATTAGACTTGTTGGTTTTTATTGAGTTTTCATCTGTCAAATTATGTGAAAATTGGTCTCAAGCTAACAATAAAAGGCAGAGAAGCAATTACGTTACACTGACATTGATTAACAGGACTAAGTACTAAATAATGTTTTTACGCTTGACAAAAGAATCTACCAACACCCTCTAATATCTGACTGTTTTCTGCTTTAAGAAAGAGTACAATTTGCATTTATTTTGAGGTCAAATGACTCTGTAGTAGTCAGTTGTTATTTTTGCTATCGGTTCTTGCTCCAGTCAACAGTAATGTAAACATGACACTCAGATGGACACCTTGATTTTCATACATTTTTTTGATGTGCAAATATTTTTTGTGTGTTGACAATAAAAAAAAATGTTCATTGCTTTTTACAAAGGGAAACAGCAATTTTGGTCTTCCTATTTTACAGTATTCAACACAGGCAAGAAAGTATCAGAGAGCTTCTTCTGATTAAAGGGAAGAGGAAATGAAACTGGTAACTGGCCCCGTGAGAGACACAGCAATATAGAACAACATATACTGTAGGCTATATACAACACATCAGTCAATGCCAAATGAACGTCACCTTTCACTGGGCATAAAGTTTAAAAGGGAGGCTGAAGTATAAGATACAAAAAAACAGAAAATGAAAGAAAAAAAACAGACAAACAACTGGCAGGAGGAAATAAGTCAATCACTTATTTTTTTTAATCAGTGTACTCCTGCTAACAAAATTTTTGCATGGATTTTGGTATAAATATGGCTAAAGACAAATGGTAAGATAATTGAAATTCTAAGAAAATCTTCTTCTACAATTAGTCTGACTCACCTGCTGTAGGCTGTGGGTATAAACCTGCGACTGGTTGACCACTTCAGTTGGCATTCTTCTCACCTTCCTCTATCTGCGTGTTACTATTTAAAAATACCTAATATGGAGAGTAGGCCTAACGCATTCATTGTCTTAAGATATCATTTTAAAAAATGAAATAACACCTGATGACATGCTAACGAGGAAGAGAAACACCCACTTTCATCAGGGACGGTTCATCTAGATCTACTCCCACTGCCCTGCAGTGTGTCGCACTGCCATATACCGCACTGCTTCGAGGGACAAAAATCGCCTCTGTAAATGGAACTTGCAACCATTCTCTAAGTTTTACTTTTTAAGAAGACAATGATAGTTGCCAGGCAACCAAGATGCAGCTGCCACTGTATGAATATGCATCAATTTAACCACGGCAGAATCTGTGCGGTCATGACCACCTGTGGCGTAGATAGTAATAATCAGATTTTCTTTGCCTTTAGTGCAATTTGTATGAAACATTTTAAATGAAAATACAATTTTTTCTTCAGGGACCAGCAGCACCATAATTTTTCCTTAACAAAGTTGTATGACATATTAATGTGAAAACGGTTTAAATGACCATCATGGCCGTTGTAGTGTTAAAGAAATGTAAAGAAGCGAGAGTATTTTTTTTCTACTATAGTACAGTGATATTTGGTGCAGCCAGACCTAATCACAGTCTTGACACAGATAGGGTTAGCTACCACGGATAAATGTAGTTTACCATCTGACACAGAAACATGTGAAGGCACGGGGATATACAGTATATTAACTTTTTCATGCCGTACTACATTCGACCTATGCCTTCTCATCTCTAATCCTTTCACACACAAACACAGACTGGAACACACATGCGTACACACTGAGCTGAATCAAATGTAGGAAAAAACACATGTGCGTCACTCTTGCATAATAAAAGGAGCTATGAGCAAATATGTCTAAAAACACATTCAACATTCATCGCATGCCATTTATATTTAACCACAATGAATAAAACATCTGGCAGAATTGTGAATGCTCACTCTACATTAAAAATGCAAAGGGCCCTTCCAACAGGTTTTTAATGAGTGTGATTGGTTGGAGGAGCCGTGTGAGTGAGCCTCAATCATTTGTGTCATGTTGTAAGGACACCTGGGCTCTTTTTTATATTTATATTTTCATATTTGTGTTCAAGCATTACTGTTGCTGCACATTTCTAATAATCCTTGCACTGTTGTCAGCAGCAGTAAGACTCTGCTGTGATTATCATACACAAATCCAATTAAAAAAACACAACAATTATCTGTAGGATGCTGTAGCCTAGAGTCCTATAATAAAGCTACTTTTCTTATTTAAATTAGTATAATGTAGTGTCACAGCTGTATTGAGCGTATGGTTGTTGCATTTGGAAATTCAGTTTTACTGTTCAAGGTTACACTGCAGTAGGTGTCTATTGTACATTTCTTTCTTTAAAATAAAATTCAAAACAGTATGCCAGAATTTTTACATCCTAAGTAGTTTAACACATATAGCATTTTTATAGCGAAGCAAGAATGTGTTTCCCGGAGCGTATGTGCACTGGTTAATGTACTAATGTACTAGACATTCACATATTTATTAGAGGTAAAATCACTTTGATGGTCATTTACTCAGTGCTGTTTACACATGTAATTGCTTGAATTGAAAAAATATAGGGGTTCTCTGATAGAGCACATTCGATAATGGTTTAAAGAGCTCGTCATTTCCCTCTGGGAGTTTCCACAGCCATCTAAAAACTGAAAACATTGTTATTTTGGGTCACATAAAGGAGAAGGGCTGTACAAGGTCAAGTGCAATGACAATAAAAAAAACAAATCCCAGTCAGCCGCTTTCAACACTGGTGAGATTGAAACATGACTGAGGGTCAACAGCCATACTAACAGCTCTATGGTGCAGCAGGGCTTTGAACAAATGCTAACATTAGCATTCTAATATACTCACAGAATAAAAACTAATGTTATTGCAATGTTAAGAGGGTATTTTTGGATTTTGCTCCAATATATTAAACACAAGTATCACCGTCATATAGTCCATTATTCATTTCTTAAAATTGGAAATATACATTCACTTTGAGGGGGACCTGTGGCCTGAGAACACCACATCCACTACAGATATTATAAATAAAGTTCCCTATCTTACAACCACTGTAATATTTTGTGTTGCAGTACCTAGCAACAAAAGCTTGATGCTAACTACCAGAGCAATGATGCAGCCTATTATGTTATTACATTCTTCACAAATGGTTTCTAAACCATGATTTTTAAATTTGAGTGAGAAGAAGTCTTTATTTTCACATACAGTTATACTGAGGAAACATAGTGAAATGTCCTCTGCATATAACCAATCCCTGAGGAGCAGTGGTTGGACAACATACAGCGCCAGGGACCAATTCCAGATTTTAGGGCAATGTCATGGTCAAGGGCGCTGACAAGAGAAGGATATGTACATGTTTTGATGATGGGGGACACCAGAGCACCTGAAAAAAACCCACACAAGCATGGGGAGAACATCCGAAATCCACACAGAAAGCCCCTACACCAGCTGGGAATCGAACCCAGGACCTTTCTTGCTGTGAGGCAACAGTGCAAGCCCTCTGCTGCCTGATTTATCAACATAAATGAAAACACATCTTTTCATCCTATTTGTGATACATGACATGTATAATATGATAATATACTTTGTAGAAAATGGCTTGTTGCACAATAAAAAGTTAAACAAGCTTGATTTTGTAAACCTAATTGTGACTTTGTGTTTTGGACAAAAAATATTAGATCATTTTGTTACATAAAACACAAAATAAAGCACATTTCTACCTCTCACCATGTCTATTATAGCAGCATGATGACCACTTGTTATGACCCATAACAGTGTGGGAGAACTGATTTAATTAGCCCCTGTATGTAAAAAGCTATTGATGTGTCCGACTGCAGTAGAAGAAAGTCTAATTTTTTCCAGCCCTTACATTCCTTTATACTGTAGCCTATGTGATACTATACAAGGTGATCAAAGACAGCAGATGTCAATCCACACAACCTGACACATTCTCACCTACGGTGTAGACAAGGTAGAGACAGGATGACAGCATCAGAAGGCTTCCTCTTTGCTGAAATGCATAAGCTTAATACTTTAAATCTGATAATAGATACAAATGGTGGTTACATTTTATAATATGGCTATCAAACTAAGGCATAATTCTTTCAAATAAACATTGTCATTTTTCATACCATAACAATGTATACTGATTAGGTACAAGAGAGCAAAATGAGTGGGAAGTGAGCAACATTCTGGGAATTGACAGGTACAGCTTGATATCATGGGTGCAGTATGTGGTACATACTGAGCAACAATATGGCACATGGAAGTCCAAAAATATGCAGCTAGGGTTAATTGCTGACTCTGCATGGATGGGAGTGTAATTAATTGTCTGTGTACATTAGCCCTGTGATTAAGAGAGCATGTAGATGGATATTGAGGATGCTGAGTTGTACCAGCTGGTCATTTTTGTTATGGACGAGTAAATACAACTGAACTGAAATCCACAAGTGTCCAGGAGTGACCTGCATGCCGCTCCAAGGTCAAGTAGTTAAAACACCCACAGCTTGAAGTTGAACAGAAATGAAAAAGGGTCTTTTAACCCTTCACATCCCTGGTTTAACTTTGAAGTGACTTGGAAGGTACATTTACTACAAAGTGAATGCAACCAAAACAACTCAGAGGTACAAATATACTGCAGACAAAACGCTGAATGATGGAGAACTACGAAACACTTCTCGGTAGAGTTCATGAGTTTTGTGGTTTTTGAAAATGTGTGCTGTTAAAAAGAGGATGAAAATAGACTAACAGCATCAGTGTCGGACTAGTTACTCAGAAATGGTAATAAGTTAGTTATTACTGATTATTCCCTGTAAAAGTAATACCTTTACTTATTACTTTGTACCAAAAGTAACTAGTTATGTTACTCATTGCTATAATATATTACTTTCACAACCCAACCTACTTCCTAAAAAAGTGAAGCACAATGTGTTTAGCCAGTTCCCAAAACTTAATCCACTTCATTGGAACAACAACAACTTTGTTTTGTTGGCTACAATTATAAAGACATGGTTAGGCACAGCAACACTATCAGTAGCTTATAAGAACGTTAACATGGGCAACAGTTCAGATCAAATGTGCCTCTTGTAGAAAAATATATATCGGCACATGTACGTATATGTCATCATCATAAAATATCTGAGGACAAAAAATGCATCCCTTTCTAGTAACGCTGTAATGCAGCATTACTTGGATCATTAACTGTAATATAATTACTGTTCTGGGAAATGTAACCCCTTACTATACTAGTTACTGGGAAAAGTGATAAAATTACTGTATTGTGTTACTAAGTAATGCGTTACTTCCCAACCCTGAACAGCATGGATTTCCCATTAGCTGCACTTTGCTTGTAACCAAACACACAAGCGGAAACCATCCAAGGAGTGATGAACTAAAGAGAGATAAGGAAGGATTATAGGATAGGAGAGGTTTAAAAAGTGAAAAAGGGGTTGGAAAGGAGGGATGAAGAGACATTTAAATAAGCGTTAATAGTTTTATAACTGCATGGGGTGATTCTTGACATGCTTTTAATGCTACAGCTAGGATGACACATAATATTCAGAGTAATTACATGGTGCCACAGAAGGCTTTTAAATCCTTACCAGCAGCCGCTGACAGTACTGTACTTGTTTGTTAGATGGAGCGAACACTGGAGCCCGATACTGTTCCAGTAACACTCACTACAGAAGCGGAGGAAAAATAGGATTTTAACAGTTACTGATTCTAACATGTTATTTTAAAGTCAGCCATAATTAATGGATTTCATATACTAGGATATTCATTTTATCTCCCATTCAAATATTATTACCATTCAGAATATCATAACTGTTCTGTGTTTATACAACAGAGGTTCAGGATTTATTTCTTCAAAAACATGTGATACTTTTCTCATCATCTAAACAAAAGTACAAGCAGAAGTCCAACAGAAAGCTCCAACAGCTGATGCTGGCAATGACCATGTGACATGTCCACAGAAAATGGATGAATAAAATAAAAACAAAATAAAACAGGAGATAAAGACAAAGAACACTGAGAGAAACAAAAGACAAGGGCATGACTGATCCTGTGTTCCAATGCCCATACTACCCTACTATTTAACATACCAGAAAGAGACTTAACTTGCGTTCCAGTGCCCATACTACCTTGCTATTTAATATGCCAGAAAAAGATTTAGTATGTCCCAGTACTTAGTATGTGAAATGCAGTACGCCAGAAGTACGAGAATGTTCTACTACATCCAGTCATATTTTGCAGTATGCAAGCCAGCATGTTTTTCTGGCCATTCTGACCCACAGTCCTGTGTGCAGCAGAAAATATGCCACATATGTCACGTTGTGTTGCTTAGATATAAACAAAGCTAAGACAGATGACAGGTGATTGACAGAATGACAAGCATTTAAGTTTAAGTCTTGTGACTCCCATGTACAATTAATATATTAATATACTATTGTGCACAAAGCCAAGTGAATAAATAAGTGCAAGTATTAAGTTACATTTGAATTAATTTTACCTTATTTTACCTTAACTTGTACTCCGATGTAGTAGAATCAGAGTCAAAGTTTAAGGCGCGCTATCATAACAAAGTAGTATGTCCCAATTGTATGCATACTACATACAACAGTATGTACTTTGTGAGGGCAGGTGTAGTACATACTACAAGTAAAAAGCAAAAGTATGCGATTTGGAACGCATCCTTAGTAAGTCCCAGAAAGGTGCCAGAAGTACCAGGATGTCCTATTACATACGATTAGTGTTTACTTATAATTTGAACTAATGTGACCTTAAAAATTTAGAAAGCATTCTTGCTCAACTTGTACTCCAAAATTTCGCAGTAAGGCTGCGGCAGACATAGGAGCATCAGAGTTTAAGCTCAAGAGGCACTATAATAATGGAGTAGTATGTACTTTGTGAGGGCAACTGCAGTATGTCCTACAAGTAAAAAGCAAAATTATGACATTTGAAACGCACCCAGAGTTGGTCCCAAAAATGGTGTTCGTTCCCTCCTCACATTCTTACTCCTGGCATCCATCAAAAATTAAATATTTTCACAAATGAAAGTCTGTATCAGTGTTTGCAGGCTTTTTACATCATATTTTAATCCACTTACCATTGGTTTTACATTGCTACAACATAAGCGCACATGATATGCATATATCCTGTCATTATCCTACATAGGAGTAAGGTAGGGGTTTGGGAGTTGGGTCTGTCTGATGACAATTTTTGGTCAGTTAAATTCAAATTCTCTTTCATCATCCTGGAACATATTTGAAATGTGTTGGAATTTGAATTCCAAACGTCCATCGAACCAAATGCTAATTAACCTTGTGGCCCTCGTTCTCTCCCAGTGCGCTGATGTAGTTCATATTTTTTGGTGAGTTGTTTTTCCTTCTGAAATTCGCTAATAATTCTGAATAATTAAAGAGTTTGAGATATTTAAGTACTTTACAACAAATCCTTTGCATTCTTTGATATGGTCAGTCTCTCACTAAAAGGTGATACATGGAGATGTCTTTCAGGGAAATGTATGGTGTACATAATCCTGCAGCCTGATTCCACGTCATTATGCTCAATTTAACATTTACAGCTACATCTAGGTTACTGCCTTAATATGGCTTATCCTTGACCTCCTTTCTCTCAGTGGCTTTTAAACTAGCTTGGAAACTTCCCCTTTTTCTATTTGCATAGACCTGGATGTATCACTTTGATGGATGTTTGCTGCAGAAAAGGAGACAGTATTACTTTGAATCTTTACGGAGAATGCAGACAGTTCTACATGCACCTCTTAATAACAGTCCTTGCATAAAGAATCCTGCATTCTTCTCCCAGCCAGTCATCTCAGAGCTTCTTTAAGTGGTGTTTCAAGGCAGAGAAAATTTTCCACAAGGATTTGTTTTTGCCATCTAAGAACTCTACGTGCCCTCATGTAAACACAATAAACACAACCTCATTTGAAGGCACCCCAAGGCCCAGCCCAGCACACATTGCAAGGGTTGGTTGCATCACTTTTAATAGAACACAAAAATATTTTTTATGCACAACCAATTATGCTTTCAAGTTTGTGGTCTTGCACCAAAACATTGCCATTTCACAGTCATGACAGCACTATAAAAACATTTTAGAAAGTGGATAGTTTCTTTTGAGATAAGTCTTTATTGCACAATCAATTTAACTTTTGCATTATAGAGAAGAAATAAATAAATGAATAAACAAATGGATAGCTGTTAACTCTCTGCAATTACATGACATCGTGTTATGGATTCCTTCTCACTTTGAAGCAAGTACTGAGAGCACATTCTGAATGTTGCCAAGTTGCAGTTTTTCTTACACTTTCTTTGAAACCTCCATCTCCCCAGCCTTTGGAAGGAACCATTTAAGATTCCAAATACAGCAAAGTTCCCAGGGACAGAGCAATGGATACGATGAATTATTAATGAATCTTTTTTTGAAAGATGTTTTTTTTTTTCATTCTAGCTTTGATTATTTTTAAGCATACACCTCATGCTTTGTTTACACATGTGATGCATAAAACTTTCAAAGGCATACAGGATGGTGTCTGCAAAAAGAAGGGACAGGTTTTCACTCTTGTTGGAATTTGTAGTTGTCTTCTTATGCTGTGTCTTCCATTTTAATGTGTCTTGAATCCAAACACAAAGCTTGATTAATATGACCTAAATAACCACTAGCTCCATTTCTGGATTCAAGCAGTGTAATCTGGATTGCTACAGCTGAGAACATCTCAAAACTAAAGATGAAATTGTTGCCTAGTGTATTGGTGCAAGTTAAATTACTATTTGCCAGCTAATTTGTCTTATGCTGACTTCTTGTGGTATACAGTGCATACGGTTTATCAAAAGTCTCCTGCAAGACTAATTTTTTTCAGCATACTCATACAAAATGATATTTGAATTGCTGAAAGTGAAAAATAAATAAAAGCTTTAATGGTGCTGGACTCATGCACAACATTCAGCATTTAGTCCATGCTGATTTGAGCTCAGGAACTTTAAATGGGCAAATTAACACTTAAATAAAGAAAGTCAAAATACTCTTAACACATACTATCATACAGTACTTACAGTGTCTGTCCTCTTTAATTAGTTTTGATTTTGCCATTCTGATGCCCACATTCTTGTGGACATCATGGGGGCTACAGTCATTTTCTCCCAGCAGTGTGTGAGTGTGTTCGTGTGTATGTGTGAAAGACGTGAGGTCAAAGAGAGATTACAGTAAGTCTCACATTCTCCGGTCAATAAAAGAGTTCCCACAGAATTTTGCAGGTCAACACTGTTCTTTCTTCCTGCATGCTGGTTTGATCATCTGCTCTCTGTTTTGTGTCTGTCTCTTTTTTTCATACACACAAACAAAGACACCCACACACACGCACACGCAGAATATGTAGTAACACAATGACCGATATGGGCGTGAAAGGACACACACACAAAAAGCTGGCTGGATTAAATGTTAGTTCAAAATGCAAAATGGACAGTCAAGGGTTAATCCAACCTTCTAATCTGCAGGCGATAAAGAGCTTAACATGGATGGCTCAGAGTTATGGATATTTAGAAATATGGAATATTTCTATAGCTGCTGAGTTTCACACTCTCAGCAGGGAGGTTTACAATGAAAAGGCAATGAAGGAGGAAGATAGAGAGGAACAGATAGGGAGGGGGAACGGGTGAATGGTGAAAAAATGAAAAAAGATATGATGAGAAAGAGCAAAATGTATACACAAAAAGACATATTGCTTTGATTTCATAAAAGGAAGTAATGAGGGGGGGGGATGCAGAATTAAAACAGGTCCAAAATAAGATGAATGATGTCACACACTCAAAAAAATATGCAGTTATGCATATTTTAACAACCTTAAGGTGTAGGATGGCAAAATGCCTGAAGACAGTTTTTTACATTGTGCAGTGGAATATATTTTATAGGGCTAATCATTCCAAAGTTACATCATAAATATATCTCCACATACATTTACTGAGACCACAGAGAGCAGAATGAAGCAGAAAACAGACAGCTGGAGGACACATCTGATTGCTCCATATCCATTAAATCAGAGTTGAGGGGTTAGAGTCTTCCTGGACTGAGATGGAATAAAGTTTGGTGTAATAAAGTTTCCACTTCTCATCATAGACCTAGAGTTATAGCTTTTTTTTCCACATCAGGTTTCACTTTAAGGTGGGCAAGGTCAAATGACTACACACAATGACTAATAACAGTTTAACCCTTATGTGACAGGTGCCCTGAAAGCAAACCAACATTCCCTGTCTTTCTATCCTGCTCTCCATCCTACAGCATGGAACTTGGCAGACCTAATCTCACAAAAAGGAATTGTTTCAAATGTCATTTTTTGGTATTTTAAAGAAGAAACCATCACCAAAATATTTGAGGTAATTTGTGAAAATATTTTTGATGATGTCTTTGCTGCACGTTAAACTTTTATGCTCATCTGGATTTGGATTAAGTTAGGTGGTTAAGACTGTCCTTGTCGACCAAGCTGTTTTGTTTCTTAATGTTGTACATTTAATTTTGCAACCACAATGTGTAATTAAGTGAGTGAAATCCAATCTTTATAGTACAGGTGATTTTAAATTTGTACTGGGGCTGCTCAAGTTGGGTGTTTTTAAAGACAGACCTAGTCCTCTTTCAGTTTTAGATGAATTACATTAATTACAAGTACAGTCAATCAGCTTTTATTTCTGATGCATCGGTCCACATCAGCGAAAAAAATAAATAACAAACAAGGAAAACACCAAGAAAAAAGCATTACAGTTCATTACTCAGCAGTAATTAAAACACATACATAGATCTCTTCCAGCGTTTCCAAAAACAAGAGGGGTACCTTGTGTCACTTTGTTTTGGCTCAGTTAAAACCATTATGGTTAAGTGCTTTAATCAGTTAATCAAGACATAAATTTATTTATAAGATTCCTCGACTCTGCATGAAAGGAGGGAACATTATGAGTCACAAACGAGACTTGCACCTGTCCATCCTGGGAGCTTAAACAAAATCCTGAATACATCATTAAATGCCATCTGAAGCCTTTTCATTTTT
Organism: Naso vlamingii; assembly: GCA_029822935.1. Taxonomy (NCBI): domain Eukaryota; kingdom Metazoa; phylum Chordata; class Actinopteri; order Acanthuriformes; family Acanthuridae; genus Naso; species Naso vlamingii. Next base: position 13,834,270 of record JAPQLA010000009.1, read on the forward strand.
GCTTTACTATAACTGCAGCACAGGTGGGCTGTATGAAGCAGAGTACAGTAGGCTCTAAAAGAGGGCTGTTTATACATAAAGCATATTGGCTTTTGCACACAGATTGCAGTACTGGCGCTGTACATCGTCATTACAAAGACAATCCCTGATGACGTGACCCCAAATATTACTTTTTTACCACATTTAGCACTTGGTCTGCCAAAAAAATTAAGGGAAATTTAGTTTCTGATCCTCCTTAGTTTAAACAATCATAGCCACACTCTTATAAGGGTTAAATTTAATGTCATACTACATACCATAGCTCAAGCAGATTCTGAGGAATTGCTGTAAGCCAGTAATATAAGGAGAGTGACAAACCGACTTAGTTATCATTGTACATTATATGTTAAACAGTATTTCCACCATATATCCAGTTTTACATTCTTTTTAGATAGATCATCCATATACAAATTGAACAGAACAGGTGACAGTAATCCACCTTGTCACACCTTATTAGTCACTAGAAGGGGAGCAGATACATTCTTACCCCATCTAGCTTGCATGGTTTGATGCAATACCAAAAGTGCAAGATGCTTATCAGATATGGGGAGTTTACTATGACTGATTTTAACAAAAGCTTTAGATGCATCTAGGAAGCACATAAATATTGAGACAAAATTTTATGACTAGGCACACCAGTGCAACTTGCAATTATGCGACCCACAGGACTATTTTCAAATCATCATATTATCATGAGAAACACCAGAAGCACGCAAGAATGTGTGCGGCATCAAGCTTAAGGACCTCCCATGAAAATGAAACTGACTGCACATTTTGTGTAACTTAGCATGCACAGTTTTTCAGACATGTTGGCCTGCTAGCTAACATTAACAAGTCAGCACTCGCCGTTTGCATTCACAGTGAGCTAACTATAAAGTTAACAGCTCAAATCTACTAACATAAGCATCAGCATCTCTGTCCACAGTCAATGTGCAGTGCCTCTGAGCTGAGAAGCGGCATGGCTGCTTTGCATATCAGGCACATGGCTCATTTGTATATACATTTACCAAAAACGAAAGAGGCCTGCATGCCCCTGCAAGTGTACCCTCAAACTTACTGAACCCTCTTAGTTTTCATGTCGGCTACATGTGAAGAAATCAACCGTGTTTGTAGGCTATTTATGAATTAATTTAATTTTAATTAATTTAATTTTAATTTAATTAGTACAGAGGAATATATAAATATGTTGCCATGACGTAGATTCTCCTCAATTTCAGTCCATTTATTACCATACTGTAAGTTTGCTTTTAATATAAGAGCAAATGTTACTTTCTGGCTGGATTCAGTATGTTTACGTATGATCGTGGGTGTAGAAAGGGAGAGAGGAGGATGGAGACGAAGAGAACAGCTAGCGAGAGCATGAGCTGGAAGAAACAAGTGAAAAAGTGTTTAAAAAGTGAAGTCAAGACTTTTACAGAGGAAAACAGTAACTGTTTAGCTGGGAAAAAAGTTATTACGTAAAAAAAGAAAAGAAAAAACAGAATGTGTATGTGGGCTAAGCCTCTTAAAGCTCTGATCCTAGAGTCACCTCTGCTCTGTTGTAAAACGTGTCTAACCAGCACTTTGAATGATACCAGCAAAGCCCAGATCGCAGGCCCTCTCTGCCTTCAGGTCCAGAAACCTCCCTGGTTGTTCTCTGTCATCTTTCCCATTAAATATGTATGTTCAGCAAAGCGTTTGCTCACACTGGACTCAAACATCTGACTCTCCATGGAACTGTGACTGAGGTGGACGGTTTGTCATTTTCGTGAGTCATCAAGTTTAATTTTTTTTTTCCTCTCTTTGAGTACCCATCTGTGCCTGTGTACCAGGGCCCTCACTGAGAGGTTTTAACGGAGAGTACAAGTGGCCAAGTGTGTGTATGTGTCTGCGTGTGTCTGTGTGTTATAAGGGGAATCCCACAATCTCTCACAATAAACAGTCTCGGTCCTTTGGAGCCCTCAGTGCATGAATAATTAAATTACAGAACTTAGTCAAAGGATAGCAAAGGATAGTAGCAATATAAATGCTGTAGCATTTATGTAAGTACACACCACATCTTTGAACACACACATACACACACACACACACACACA
>JAPQLA010000009.1:13841078-13873880 GCA_029822935.1 Naso vlamingii
GTTTGTGCTTGTGTTAAAAAGCGGAAGGGGATAAAGGGAGAAAAATGTTTAAAAATTACTCCAAGGGTCCTGACACACCAAGCCAACGGTTAGCTGTCAGCCAGTGTTGGGTCATCGTTTAGTGACTGTCACCCTAGTTTTTACATTGTGTCCTGCACCACTGGCTCTATTTGGCTCTTGTATACAGTTTTTCAAATGAATCAGCACGATGAATTGACAGTGGAGTATGTCAGTGAGAAAAGAAAAAAAACACTCTGATAAACTGCTCAATACAGTCCTGGTAGTTAGTGTTTTGCCCATAGGGACGACCAGAGTGATAAGTTACTTCAATATGTGAAACAGAAAAAAGCCAAGTAATTTTTTTTTTTTTTTAATTGGAGGTTTTATTTAATTCCGGCTCCCAACACAGATTCAGGAAAGCCCCTCGGGCCTGTTGCTGTAGTATCCACAATTTCCCTCAAATGCATTTTCTCCTCATTTTTCTTATTCACCTCTTCCTTTTCGTCTTCTAATATCAAAAGAACAAAGGCTGATAACGTTTCTTCATGAAGCAGTTACATATTAGGAAATTGTGGTGGGTTAGAGGGGTGTGAAAATAGTCAGCAAAAGCTGTTTTATCATAACAGTTTGTACATCCAAAGTTCTAGGTCTTCCGGTTTTGTTTTTTAGTAGTGAATACAGACAATTGCCACCTGCTGGTTTTAAGCGTTTATCCGTAAGGTGGGGCAGAAAATATGCGCTAGTTGAAAACTGCCGGTAGTCTTTGTGCTGTCTGAAAGTACACAGTGAGTGCACGTTGTAAACAATAGTATGGTCCTGTGACATTAGTCTGCAATTATTATAGCTCATTGTGGATGCCTGTATACATGTAAATACATTAGAGCCTGAGACACTGTCAGGGGGTATTGTTTTTTGGGCATGCAAAAATTTTCATTTTTAAAGCTTATCAAAAATTTCTCTTCTTCATTGCAAGAAGATGATTTAGTAAGTGATGTAGCAGAAGACTGACCAGAGAATCACACCAATTTTTCTGAATCAGTGATTAGTATTGGTATTGCATCCTAAGATTACCCTTGAATGATGATGATCGCTCATTAAAGCAATGCCTCACTTTGACTAAAAGTGCTTCAAGGATGGATCATATGGGTAAAAAGTGCACTGTGTCATGGGAAGGCTGAAACCTCTTTACTGTGGTCTTAACTAATGGAAGCATTTAACTTCTTTAGTAATTTAGAAAATGATTAGACATAAACCCACACCCAATTTTGGGCTCTGATTCATTATTTAAGAAACTGAGGTTTCGTTTAATTGGGCCAGGCTTGAAATATAAGAGAGCATCAAGGGATTAGCATGTCAGACACTGAAAGCGTCTGTGATTTTCTGGGGTATAAAGAGATAGGGGAAGCAACCTGAGCCAGCCTCCCACAAAAGGATTAAACATTAATAGCACATTAGATGGCTTTCTCACGTCTGGCTTTCCTGTGGCTCCGAGACAAACAACAAGGACGGAGCTACAAAAAGGACCATTGATCTCCAAGTAAACCACCCTCCAGAGGTTCAACGAGGATATGAGCTGAGAGGGAAGAGCCTTTTTTTTTCTTTAAATGTTGTTTTGTGAAACAAAAAGCTGGTATGATGACTGTGCCAAAGTTTACAGAAATATTTGTGGTTCTACTTGTGTTTTTAGTAGTTCAGACAACACCGGAGTGTGTTCTATGATTTACTGAAAGCTTCATTCAAGTAGAGTTAAAATTTGCAGACATAAAGTTATTCCCCAATGACCACAACAGAAAAAGGAAAACAACAAAACTTCATTAATTACCCCTTAAGCTCCAAGGCCAAGTAATGCAACTGTTTTGTTCTAAGCTATCAATCACTGCTCTGCTTGAGGGAAGTGAGCAATAAAAAACAGCAGGGGTTTATTTGAGCGGGAAGCTGCAATTTAAAAAAAAAAAAAAAATAGAAGTTTCTCTGCCTCTTTTGTCAAAGACACTCTCAAAATTGAGTTTTTCTTATGCTTATGTCCTTCAAAATGTCAGACCCAGACTATACTGACTTGCATCTGTTTAAAGTTTGTCTCAAGAGATGTTTTCAAATTCCTGAGGCAATGTCTTTGCACATCCATAAAATCTGGGATCCAAATGTACCAGGGGCAAGCTAGATTTGCTACTTCACAAATTCAAAAACCATCACAGCAAAAACGACTGAAACCTCTGGCACAAATTGGACTTTTGCATTAAATAAAACACTAAATCTGTGTCAGGCAGTTACAAGCTAACAAGCTAAGAAAATAATGGAATTAACAATGCTTTCTACACTTAACATTCCGATACATCTGTTAATCTAACAGACTCCTCCTCTAACTTTTGGTCTGACTGAGGCTCAAACAAGTGGCTGACTCTCTGCTTCCTCTGCGCTTAGCCATCTTGATGTACACTGCTCTTTCACCCGTCAACCTACTGCCATTTGAAAAGTGACTTACAGACAGATTTGCTTATCAGATTTGAATTTTATGCAAACTAGTCTTAATTTGCATTGGCATGACTCTCTTGTGGCTATTTTGGCAGCAGGCTTTGAAGCACTGTAAATATTAATGATGAGAAACAGTGTATTTCCTCCAGCTACAGCAAGCACTCATGTGAGCAATGGTGAAAATACTGCTTATGAATTTTTAGAAAGATTGGCATCTCTCACAGCAGCATCGAAATGTCCTGTATTATGCCAGTAATTCTATATCGTCATAGAGATTCATTCACAACAAACAAATGTTTAATGATAATTGAGCAGAAGAGCACTTGAACGCACATCTCTCCCTGAAAATCTATTACCTGAATAAGAATACATTAATGTGTCAAATATCTTAAACCAAATGCAAAATGCATGAAATTAAAAGTCATACATGAAAACAGTAATGATAAGTAATGATTTCTTTTTATACACATTGTACTTTAATGGGTAGATGAACATAAATGGCAGCTGAAATTATGAGCAATCCTGCTATTATATCTCTGAATTTGCTTCCAATTTTGTAAACTTAGTATGGCAGTTGAGATTCTGGGAAGTCAAACACTCCAAGTTTCCTCTGTGGGATTAAGTTCTCTTAAAACATAACATGAAAGAAAATTATTTTCTCTGATTTGGTGAAAGTCAATCACAGTAACATGTCCCTTTGGAAAATTTCTTATCTCAGATAATTTGAGATCAGCGGGGAATAAAAACTTCCAACACTGTATGTTCATCACATTGTGTTTTAGCATAGAGAAAGTGAATGAGGTGATGCATCCCAGATATGCTTTTACTAAACAATGACAGTGAGGCTCTTGGTCTGATGTGGTCCATTCAACTGTAAAGACTCACAGCAGAACACCAACTCCAAGGTTTATGTTGTCTGACCCTGACTGTATGTTTACAACTTAATAAAACAAGAAAAATAAGACTGAGATGGTTGTTTTATGAAAATAAAAAGAGGAAAAAATCAATATAAGGATTACCATTACACAGCACCTTCTTACATTTGCATTCTCATTCATGTTCCTTATTCAGAGCATGCTAAAAATCAGCTCAAAAAAAGAAAAGCACTGATGATACGTATGTGCTGTGCAGACCAAAGTTCTGCCTGCAAGAAAGGCAATTTCTTACTTTTCTCATTTAATAAAACAGGACAGGTAATGTTCAGTAATCTGCTCATGCCAAACCCATCTCCCATTGAACCTGTGGAAGCAGGGAAGGAGGTGGAAGGTGGGCCAAATAACATCATCCACAGTAAACAAGTAAGGATCAAAAGAGAAATAGAAATGTTCCTGAAATTAAACTTGTCACTATAACTTCATTTCCCCTTGAATAAAGCCCTGAAGAAAAATGTGGAGCAAGGACCACTGATTCAGTTTTCACATTTTTAGGGTAAGATGTCTCAGATTGTGTATGTTAGCTGATGATCCATCATCAGAATCAATATCATAATTAGATCATTTCAATAGAAAAGATCAGGTGAATGGATAACATTATACATGAATGGAGATTAGGTTATGGCTGTGTAAGCAAGAGGCACTGTGCTACTGTGGTATAGATGAGCATCACAGTCATGTGATGGTCATGTGATGTTTATCAGGGAAAATACAATAAACATTGTTGATATTTGTACATTTGTCCATGCCATTAATATTCTAGTATTCAGTTTAGACTTCAGTCACTGGGAAAAATATTGACAACTATTAATTTAAGTCAATTTGGGCATATACAATATAGTTTGACAAGGCATGCCAACACCCACTTACACTGACCACTGACTACACCACAGCCACACAACACAATTATGAGGCGAAGAGTGCAAGCAAATATGCCTGTCACAAGTTGGCTATTTATGTTATCAATAGACAACAATAGTGTTAATTTCCCTTACAGAACAGACACACTGGCAGTAAAGGGTCCTTTCCCTCTGTACCTCATTCAGTTCTCATGTCAGAGAAAGGATTTGGAATGTACTGTGGTACTCACATTGAATGATGCAAATAGATTTTGCCATAACCTGCTTGTAATCTGCTTACATTCACAGTGGCTGCAGAAAATTATTCATACCCTTCCTTGTCTTCCCTTTATTCTTTTATACCCCTTATGCTTTCAATATCTCTTGGTCTCTGTCACACATGGGTCACATCTCTAACGCCTTTTTGTAAGGGGATTGTGGAGCTCATCTGAAGATTAGGTAAAATTCCATATTATACAGGTAAGTGACATCTTACTACCTTAATTTTTAAAGGAAAATTTTGCACTTTGTGCATTTTTAATTTACACTCACAAATTGGATCATTGTTTGGACAAATGTGTTGTATAGTTTGGGAGCTTTAGGAAAACATTACACACATCCGTGACTAAACCCTGCAAGAATTTTAGCTGGAGAGAGGTTTTGAATATCTAAGAGAACTATTTTAGGCTAAGGTCTCACTTAAATCTTTCTCTCTCTCCCTCTCTCTCTCATGATTTTCTCTGCGTATTCAAGACAACTTGACTGTTTTTTCTTTATTGAGTTGTTAATTTCCTTTCAATTTCCTCTTTCTTTCTGTATGACAGGTGCTATTGAAATGCAAATACCTCAGTCGCATGAACGATCTAATAGAAGAGAGATGGGGCTGCCATTTGTCAACTCTGTTTACAAATCAGCCTATTGTCAATTGTGACAGAGCACAGACCCGCCCTGACATGATCTCCTTCACTTAAAGTCTAAACATATCCAAGTGCACCCTGCAAATGGATACAGCACCCAATACAAAATAGAAAAAAACTTGTTGGATCACAGAAGCTTAAAATGAAGAGTATCAACACTTTACCCTCTGTGATGATTACCCATAGACGAAAAAATGGCACTGGTAAAGACTGTCCATATGGTCACAAAATGTGATCACTCAAAGAGTATTAAATCCACAATACAACATGAAAATGATCCAGAAATGGTGCTACAATGATGTGTAAAATAAAACACCATAATGACTTTCAGATCCCAGGCACAGTTTCATAGTCCTTGCGCTCAGCACAATATTCTATACACCTAGCATGCCAAAGATAACCCAAAGGCAAAATTTTGTCCTACATGTTTCTAGCTTTCTCTCTCGTTCTTCAGTGCTTATCTCTACTCTTACAGTCACAACTTCTGCTGTGCTGACACACCCTTCCAGTAATCAAGGATGTCATGCAGGTCCTCGCCTTTAGCGAACTGCACCTTTTTTCGAAGGGCATTTCCAGCGGTCACATAGCAGGCTTCATCTCGCTGGCCTTTCCGGTAAGGACGAAAGCGCTCCCAGATCCGCAGTGAGCTCTCTGAAGAGTACTCTGGGCTGGAGGAATAGCCGGAGTAGCTGGAATGGTGGCGGGCAGGTGAAAGTTGGGAGTACGATGCTGCATCCCTGCGGGAGCGTGTCAGGGGCTTTAGGAAAGAAACTCTCTGGGCTGGGGAGCCCTGATGGGAGCCTTCATAGTAGAGAGCTGGGACGGAGTGGCGATGCTCCGAGCAGTGATAGTCCTGCTGCACCTCGAGTTGCTGCTGCTGTTGTTGAATTTGCTGCTGTTGATGGTAATGGTGTGACTTCTGGCTGTCCTGATGTTGGGCACCAACACCACCACTGTCGCAACCACCACCACCCCCGCCACCACAGCTCCCACTCCCTACTAAAGGCAGCCTTTCAAGGGGCTCCCCACAGCCTACTGGACTGGCCCGGTCTGGGTACTGCTGCTGTTGTTGATTACAGGTATCTGGGCTCCTTGGCTCAGGAACATCCAGACTATACACCCTAGCTCCTCCACGTTCCCTGTCTCGACCCATGGAGCCACAAGAGGTGGTGCTGCACTGTTTTTTGACAGCATTTACGATAACCACAGCCGCATCTGCACTCATTTGTCGCTGAATGGGACGCACAGCAGTGGCTGGTGGAGGAGGCCTGTAGGGGGGGGTGACGACAAAGCCACCACCACTGATACCTGGGCGCTCAGAAAGAGGGGCATTCAAGGCAGGGAGTGGAGGAGGAGGGGGTATTTTGTTTGGAGCAATGACCTGGCACGTCTCTGTCAAACCTTGGGAGAGTGGAATTAGGCCATGAGTAAGGGAGGATGTGGTGGTTGGGGGCGGGGAAGTGGGATTGGAGGAGGCTGTAGGGTTATTAGAGGCCCCTGAAGCAGCAACTGCTGCTGCATCCAATTTCAGTGCATCTATGCAGTTGTTAATGATCTGATTAACCTTGTCCACCTCCATGGCAATAGTGGAAATCTCTGATGCAGAGCCATGGCCGTCATCATCTGAGTCATCCCCAACATCAGTTCCATCATCGTCCCTCATGTCTGCCCCCCTCATCCCTCCATGCCCTCCATCTCCCACCCTATCCATCCCTGCCCCTCCAGTTCTAACATCCATATAATTTCCTTTACTTGTAGCCATTGCCTCTGAAAAGGCAGTGGCCATCTTTTCCACCTGTGGGATAGAGGAAAGTCTGGAGGAACTGGTGTTGGCTGAGTGGAGCATTCCCGAGCTGGAGGATGTAGACATGGGGAGTTTGCCTCCATGATGGTGCTGATACTGGTGATGTTCTCTGGACTGCTCCTGAAGCTTGTGGACTGCAGACGGATCGTTTGCCACTGCTGCTGCCACCTCTGGTCCATAGCGCATTTCCAAAATTGTTTTCTTGACACAGATGGACTTTTTCTTCTCATCATGCATCCGTTTCTTACGTAGACAATAGTAGACAAAGCCTAAAACAATGAGCATGCCAAAAAGGCAGCCCACAATGGTCATTATGTAATGAGTAGTGGTGGATGGTGTGGGGAGCGTGTCATCTTGATTTTGAGCCCGAGTCGAAAACTGGAGGCATGTATTGTTGTAACGTTGAGAGTTGCGGATGGATGCCACACAGAAGGTGTAGTTTGTGTGCGGTTTGAGCTTGCTGAGGGTAATCATCTCCTTCTTGTTCTTCAAATTCATAACATCAGACACATATGTGTGGTTGTATTGTGTTAGGATATACATTTTGCTGTAGGGCCTTGGAATCTGTACAAGGAGGGAAGCCGATGACAAAGAGACATGATGGAGCTTGATGCTGGGAGTGAAGCTATTTTCAGTAGAGGATGAAGAGGTTGTGGGCTGGTGGTACGGCCCCACACCTCCAAACATCTCTGGGCCCATCCCAGAAGGACCATCCAGATCTGGTGGGAGGGACGTCATTCCTGGAATCATCACGCCATCTCGACAGTGATGGTACAAAATATTTTTTGCATTGCGACCAGCATGACCAGCAGCAATAAGAAGAGGGTAACCAAACATCTCCCGGGGTGTCTCACACTGGAGGCGGTCATAGGTGTGTGTGACATTGTTGAAGGACTCCAACCACATAAGGAAGCTGTAAAGATCACAGCCGCAATGGAATGGATTTGCTGCCAGTTCACATACCATCAGACGACTGAGAACTGTGAATGTGGATGGGTCAATGCGGGCAAGTTTGTTGGATGACAGGTCAATGCTGCTGAGGCTGGGGCACTCCCAGAATGCATTGCTGGCAATTACCTCAATGAGGTTGTGCTGCAGGAAGAGGCATTGCATCCGGCCGAGCCCTCTCATCATACCCTCAGTTAAGTTTGTCAACTTGTTGTAGCCCAGTTGAAGAACCTGAGAATAAAACAAAGTAGTATTAGGGCTTTTCTTTAACATTGTGGGCCCAGTTTTTTATCATAATATGTACTGTGAATAACAACATCTGAATTCAACTTAGTAACTTTGCTGTTGAAGGATAGGGTTATGTATGCTGTCATTAACTATGTACTTTTAATGATAATCAGTACACTAATATAAAATAGAGAAATTTCACTGAAACAAAGCTTTTATTATTCATTTTCCTATTACCTGTAGGTTGGCTTGTCCTGCAAAGGCTCCATCTTCAATATAGCTAATTTCATTCTTGGTCAGGTTGAGGTCTGTCAGGTTGGTGAAGCGGTACATAGAGCTGAACAGCACCGCTTTCAACTTGTTCTCATTCAATCTCAAGTCATGGACCGTGTTGTTGATGTGCTGGGGGATAGTCTCGTATGGTGGCTGGTTCTGACTGCAGATAGCCAGCCACACATAGCCTTTGTCCCCCTCAATGAGCCAGCAGTCCCCTTTGACCATGTTGGGAAAGTGAAAGAAGAATAGAAGGGAGGGAAGAAGAAGAAAAAGGAAAGTGGAGGTGGCAGAGGCACCCTGCATGATGCTGATGAAAGAAAAGAGGAAGATGGGGATCTTTAATTATTAAGGAGATAAACCTAGGGGGAGGGAGGAGGGAAGATAGGCTTTTTCAGGAAAAAAGGGAGAACAAAAGGTAACTAGGAAGGATTCCCAAAGAGAAGAAGAGTGCTTAAAAAGGGGTGAGGGGTTCACTGGTCATCATGGTGATTAGCAGGGGACACGTTATGTCATATCTTATTGGGCTGCAACGTGGGGTGACGCAGTTTGTCTTCATAGTCTCTCCTTAGGCTTTGGCTGTGACTGAACCAAATGGATGGACCCTTGGAAGAATCTGTAGAGGAAAATACAAAAAAGCAAAATAAAAACAATGCAAAAGCAGTATATGATATTGTAATAGATATTATACATGATCCAAAGACTTTTTTTTTTTTAGAGTCACACAAGATATTTTGCCTAACCCTAACCCTAACCCTTTCACAAATGTACTGAGGAATGAATGACATCATTAATGAAATCAGTTAGTGAATGCAGACTCCACTCAACTCCAGTAATGTTTTATTTTCTCAGAATTATTCACTGATCCAAAATCTTTTCCATATCTTCCTGTATTTTAATTTATACTTGTTTCTTCACTTTTCTCTTTATGATAAAATATGCATGCAGCATGTTTCCTTTTACAACTACAGCCTCTGCACTTAGTCACCCCACTTGGCGCCCCACCTCATAAGGCTATGAGGTCATCAGGCTTTGGCTGATACTCATGTGCACCTGCCAATCTCTCCTCAGTTCTTAGAGGGGAGGATTCCTTTTTTAAACATGAAGTGGAGCTTTAATCACCCAAATGCCGACAGCACATTGCATCCACAGATATTCCTTGTTATGACACTATCCTGCCAAACCTAAGCTCTTTACTCCATCTGCATGTCATTTGTATAGCAGTCAAGCGTTTACATAAGGAGAAGATTAGCTGCCTGTTGCATCATGACAGACATTGTCCTTTTGCCCGTTTAGCAGCTGGAGAAAACATACTTACAATTACACACACATTACACAAATATGCACACTGGACACATGCCCTTAGAGCAAGCATGCCCATGTGTAGACAGACACACCAAAACACACGCATTTAAAAGTACGTCTTCTCACAGGCAGTTGTATAGTCACAACTACCAAGATGGATTCTGAACAATGCAATTATGGTATGCTTTCTATGATATACTGTATTGTTTGTCTATTTACATGAAGTCATCTCTCATCCTATATCATTCATCCCAAATCTCAATTTCATTTTCTCATGATTTCCGTCATTTTTGCATGAAGTCTCTCTCTCTCTCTCTCTCTCTCTCTCTCTCTCTCTCTCTCTCTCTTCTCTGATGAACCGGCCAAATTTCTTCCTTGTGCTCCAAATTCAGAGTTCTTTTTAATTCCGACAGAGAATTGAACTCATTCCAGTCTATTTCAGTCATGCTCCCTGAAGGTACCAGCAGAGGATCAGGTCTGTCCTCTTTTTTAATCTACTTATTACTGCAGAAAATTGTGATAGCTAAAGCATGTGTGAAATGGTACATTAACATGTGGATGTAATGACTTTAGGCGCCTGCAAAGTAAACTGTCAGCAGACATAGGGAACATGAAACAGTATGTGGTCTCAGTGCTTTGTGTTTGACAGATTGATACAACAGGTGGATATAAGAGCAAAGCTGCTTCTAAATGTGTACTATCCAGTCACCACTGGACAGCTAGAAAACAGGTGTGAATGCACTCACAAATCACTATGGATGTTTTCAGTTTCCATTAGTCAAGCCAAACTCAACAGTTGTCGATGATCTCTTTGATACTCATTTGTCCGTGATTGCAAAACGAACAAACAAACAAACAAAAAAAACAACAAACCACTCAGAGAACTTTATGGTGAGCAAATAACAACCTAGCCACACAGACATCCGAATCATGGTTGATTTTTCTAGACTAAACAGTTTTCAAGCTCATAACTGAAGTATTAAGTAGCTCTTTTAGTTTTCAAAGGCCCATTGTATGGGATGTAGGATTGTATGGCAGAAATGTCATAAAATATTTACAGCTAAAATTGATAAAATCAGTAGTGTTACACATGTATGACCAAATTAACACATTATTTCTAACCTGGTATGGAAACAATAATCCATATTTCAAAATCTCTGCTGGATGCCTGAGTGGAATATATTAGTTAAATTTAAAAAAAAAATCAAATTTTATTGTATATTCTGTATATATATATATATATAACTTGTGTTTTTTAAATTGAAAACCTCACAAAAAAAACCTTGCCAGTTCAGTCAGGAAAGACATGTTTTTAAAACTTGACCTTAATATCTGAATATTATATCCTAATACATTATAAATATGCCAGTTTTAAGTTATTCCACTGCCCTGTACTCCTTTCCATAGGCCTGCACACATGCATGTATTGGAACACTCCCTTGAAATTGATTGCATGCTCTCGTTCTCTCATCTGAGGTTCATCCCCTCCACATGAGACATGATCTCATTTGGTGCTCTACATACTGAAACCCAGAGGGTTTGCATGAGGGAGACAGGAAGCACAGTAGAACTGCATGTGTGCGTGTTTTAGGATATGATTATATAATTAGAAACATGGGACATGATGAACACCTGTCTCAAAGGGAAAGAGCATGAGTCATAACACTGATCCATTTGTGACTATGAAAATTTAGGATACAAGATTAAACTTTTTCATTCACTGCTACAGACTGCTGCCGTGCGTTGCAAGACTAATTTCCACAAAAAATCTGTAAGATATTTCCCTTTTTTGGTGCCTTTCCACAGTTTGATACTATAATATGCAGGAACGCATATTGTTTTTGCAATTTAAAAAAAAATGTATATCTGTGAAACTTTTTTATCAGCATTTTCTAATCACATTTTATATGTGTTTAAAAAAAAAAAACTAATGAGCAGCAGCAGAGCAGACATGCATCTTGTATCCACACTGTACAGCCTCTTTTCATGGCAGTTATTTGACTTGCACTTGTGGAACAAATGCCTACAGTCATTTCATCTGAGCAGGTCAAAGCAGCAGCAACCATTACTTCGAGGGAAGTAAAAGGTAAACAGGTGACACAAGGGTAGCTGCAGGTGTCTGACTGTCCTACTTCCACTTTTTCCAGAAATACATATAATGGCACAAACGCTACTTTTTTGGAAGCCTTGAATCACTGCCATCCAACACAAAAAAGATAAAGTAGATTAACTGATTGAACACGATTCATTTACCTAAGGTGTGACAGCTTAAGGTATCATTGCACATTTGTAAATATCATCCGGAGAAATAAAAAAGTGAGCAGAGACAGCATTCTCCATTTGGAGGTGCCATAATGCAAAGAATAAGTGTGTCACATATAGCTACTGGAGAGGCCAACTACCCACTTCACCGTTTTTTTTTTCCTTACCACTGAAAAGCACTGCACTTTGGCCTAAAAAATATCTACACCCAAAGTCAGTGACAGTTATACATAGGCTGCACTAGATTTAGCATTTTCAGTTTTCCTCAAATGTATTCAAGAGCAGTTTTCTTTCATCTTCAGAGGAAGGTTTCTGAAGCAAAACAATGTGAGCATTTTCTCTGCCTACTGTGTGTTTTTGTTTTACACACACATACGCACATCCACCCAACTCTTCATGTGGTGCAGATCTGGGTTACTCAATGCACATACTCATATTGATCCTCACTGCTATCACACTCTTGCATACACCTATGATTGACAATGCCAATTAAGCTAATTTTAACAGAATGGGGTGTTGTTGGCATTTGCATCGAATCAAATTGTCTCTTCTGCTTCATTAGCCTCAATGATGAAACTCCTCCCTGAATTCTAATAGCATCCAATGCACACTGACTGTGACAGGTGTTTGAACTGGAGAGGGTCCATATCTCCTCTGTTATCAACACAGCTCTTGGATGTGGGCCACTGTCAGTTCAAATGTAAATACATACTGGCAACCCTTATGCTGCTGGCTGCATATGATTCTGTCATTTTGAATTGTGTCACCTGAAAATTATATGTTCCCATTGAACTGACATGTCAAATCAAACAGAGGCAGATTTATGCAATAAGTGCAGGGCAAGTTTACTTTGCACCTTTCATTCAATTTGTGCTCACAATCTGTGTGTAATTAGCATCTGATTTGCTCAAGCAGCAGCTCATTATACAATGAGACAAGAACTCTCTCTTCTAGGTTTATTCTGAAGGTAAAGAACACCATAGATTTATCAGA
Organism: Naso vlamingii; assembly: GCA_029822935.1. NCBI lineage: Eukaryota > Metazoa > Chordata > Actinopteri > Acanthuriformes > Acanthuridae > Naso > Naso vlamingii. Next base: position 13,854,052 of record JAPQLA010000009.1, read on the forward strand.
GACCTTTTAAAAAGACAGTAAAACAATCCAAGATGATACTAAGGACAGTACAGTTACTCTGGATCTGAAATATGTCGGAGGAAAAATGTGTAATATATATATATATATATATATATGTATGTCATATATATATATATATATATATGACAAAGAAAATTTTACTGAATATGTACAAAAAAACTGAATGGATTTTGTATGTGTTCTTTGAAGATTGTAAATTCATGTTTTATTTGTGAGTGTTCACACTCTGCACACAGCACAGTGACATTTCCCCAGGCAGTGGCAGCCACAGCATACCAGTGTTATTGTGTTGCTGTGTTTGATTTAGATACAACAGCATTTAAAATATAATGTAAACAGCTTGTATGTAAACAGCTAGAATACTGCTACTAAAGAAAGAATGATGAAAGGAAGCTTAACCCTTGCTGCTAATTTGTAGAACAAAATAAAGGAATGTCATGGTCCCTGCTGTAGCTCTGGTTTTCATTGTTTCTTTTTTTCCTGCCCAGTCTCATGTGTGTTTCTCTGTGTTTGTTTCTATGTGTCTGTGGGCGTAACCATTCTGTCTTGCTCTTGAGTCCCTGCTGGCTATCACACCTGCATGTAATTATCCAAACAAGCTCCTGCAGTACATCGACCACGCCTTTGCCATCCCTCTTCTCATTTCTTAGCTTATTAATTCTTGACTCCTTTTTTCTTCTTCTCTCTTAGTCCCCTTTGAACCTGAGATGCAAGAAGAGGAATGGAGGAAAGGACACATGGAAAGAGGAGTCGAGGCTACAGGCATTAAACAAAATAAAATATATCTTTGGCGTCAGAGATTTGGTGTTGTTAAAAGTGATGGCAATTAAATTTCATGTGTAGCATAACTAACTCATCTGTCCCCTAGTTTTGTCCTATTTTCTTTCTCTCTCTCTCCCTGTCTTGCAGTCAGAATAGCACCTTCTTCTGCAAACACCCTCCTGGCTCATTTCTCCTCTCCCCTCCAGTTGCATTTTAGCTATTGAGGCATCCTTCAACATGGCAAGCTGAGATCAGTTTTTTGGTCACATGTACACAAAAGGAGGAGAGAGGAGAGAAAGACACACATAATAGACAAATGAGAAGAGAACCCAGTCTTTGCCAAGTTGTTCTGCCACCTTTAGGTTTCTTTAGGTTTCTCTCACAGGCCAAGTTTCTCTCTGTGTTTAAGTTTTTTCTCCTATACTCCAGACAAATCTCTGCTAGCCGGCCTGCTTGCTTTGTATAACCACCTGACCTTTTTCTGCCATTATTGTCAGCTTCACTTCCTTGTCAGCAAGTCACTGGATCCCCCTTACTTACCTCTTCAGGATTCCTGCCAGGCAATCATAAGGGCATCAAATAAGGTTTGATGGTTTAATTTGACAAAACAGTAATAAAAACGCTGTTTGATGTGAAGTTTCATGCAAGAGTTGTTGATAAGCGAGTCAGCAAATGATATTTTCTCAGATGAAACATATAGCTCCTTTTTTAACCAACTGAAGTTAGAAAAATGGATTTAAACCAACCACCTTTTTGAGAAGCCACAGGCTGACGTCATTACCTTGAATTAATCCTATTTTAGGTAATGCACTGTTTTGGGAAAGATAAATCACTGTAGGGTGTGTGTGACCGTGTTATGCCTAAGTGGCATGGTGAGGTATGTTGCTGAGGGCTCAGTAATTTTTGCGACAAAATAAGAATACAGTATGTTGTAGCTTTTAATCAAGCATCTGCACACACACACACACACACACACACACATTCATACTTTCACTTTATGTAACCCCCCCCCAATTTGTAACCACATCATGCAGCTCAGTTCTTTGCTCTTTTTCCTTAAATTCCCTTTTCATGCTCAGATAATCTTAATTTTCACTATAAATAGGGGGCTAGAAACCACACCAAAAGTGTTCAAGCACAAAGGCACACTTACATACCCACCACAGTGGATGTAAATGTCCTCCTGAACATGGAAGAAAAGGGAATAGACAGACAGCTGCTGCTGGAGCAGAGCAAAGGACTTGGATTGACCCCCATAAATATTAGGTCACACGGTAGACAGCTTTTTAGCATGTAGCTGAGTGTGTGTGTGTGTGTGTGTGTGTGTGTATGCTCACTGATACTACAGTGACTGACAAGCTGTTCATCACAAACAACCCCCACAGACAAGAATCACCAAAGCTGTTTATGTCTGCTTTTTGCTCTTCATCTTCCTCCTCAAAGGTTTCTCTAGATCTCCCACTCCCTCTCTTTCTTTTGGTCTCTCCTCCTTTAATCCTTCTACAAACCTTGCTATTTGTTTCTGTCACTTAATTTCCTTCACTTTGCTTTGTTCTCACCTCTTCCTGTTTCGCTCTCCTTCCATCACTCTGCACTGTTGTTATACCCTCTTCCTGTCCATGCCGGTTCCCTGGAGTACAGTCAGTGTAGTGTTGAGAGGCTGGGTCTGCGAGCAAAACTCTGTTTCCTCTCCACTTTACACAGGACTTAGAGATGAGACAAACACAACTACAGACAGACGAAGCTCCTCTGAGAGCTTCACTGCGTGTAAGTGCCAGTGAAACAGATCATTTCTCCATGGCCATAGGAGGAACCTGATAAAAGCACTAGTCCTACTTTGTAAAGTAATGCTGAACAACATGTTTCTTGTTTGCTCTTGGCAGAGTTTAAAGATATGTATTTGCAGTCTTGTGTTTGCACCTTCATATAAAGTTACATTTTTGCAACCTCTGTCTATACAAATGAAGCGGCTTAAATTAATGTTTGACCCATCTTGCCTTTCTGTCAATGTCTTAAGAAGCTTTTTGTCACTCAAGAAGGATAGAAAATTGTACGGAGATATAAATAAATGAGAAAGAGGATAAAAACGAAAAGCAGAAATAGAGGAGAGAGGGAGAAAAGAGAGAGGGCAGTGGGAGAGACAGCTTAGACAGAATCACTGAGACATCACGTTTGATCTTTGATTCCTTCACAGTCATCTTTTTCACAGCCGCAATGAACAGAGAAAGTCGCAGATGCTGAAACACAAATCACCTTGAATGCACCATGTTATTATGAGGATGATCCGCCAGCAAAAAAGGCAAACTTTGGAGAGCTAGATAGCAAAATAGGCAGACAGAGGGGAAAAAAGGCAGAAAGGAATGAAAAGGGTAGTAGGCAATAGTGTTCTAACTACCTCACCCTGGTTTGATCTATAATTCATATTTCATCATCATACACACCTTAAGGAGATCTATTCAACTTGTCTCTTCTTCTTTTAATGTCTGCCCATCTCACTTTTTCTCTGTCCTTTCTGACCTTCCCTGTGTTTGTGTTTGCTATATATGTGTTTGCTTATGTTTGTCTTTTAGACCGCTGTCGTCTGTGGCTGCTCATGCATGACATCATATCCATTTCCTGGATGCCTCACAGGAAGAAGAAGTGATGCAATGGAGCGTGACGAAAAACGGCCAGAAGGTCTGGGGGTAAATGGAGCAGAACACCTAAGCGCCACCCCCTGCCAACTGACCACTATATCACTGCTACTACCATTGTTTCTTTTCTACCCCAAAAGGACTGGGCGCGAGGCCAGGGGAAGTGGTTTCAAGGTGAGGCTTAAGGCTTGTGATATGATGGGACAGTTAAAGGAATCCTAGTAGAGAACCGGGGTAGATACCACTCAGAGCTGAGGTTAAAGCCAGAGACAGGTGGGGATTTAAACTCAAGAGTAGTAATGTCAACCATGTGGAAAGAAGCAGATTTTTCTTTTGCTAGAAGCACATGAGAACAGCAGGACATGTGGCTTGGACCTGGGAAACACAGGAGCTGAGGGAAAGCAGAAATTGGATGATATTAACTACAAAGGGTAGTGGGGATAAGTCAGTGATTGAGGTCAGTGAAATGCCAGAGATTGCAGTTTGTGCAGTAATGCTATTGAGGGCTGAATGGAACGATCCTGCAGTAGAAAATGATTTTTTTTTAAATGCTGTCTACAGTGCAACCATGTGGATTTACATGTTTTAGCAGCTGTGGGTTGTGATGGGAAAAAGTCTTTTAAAAGCTTTGTTGCTAGCTGTCAAGAGCAGAAGAGGTGAATAAGCTCTGTTAGAGAAGCTATGTTAGTCTGCTAAGACTGTAAATCCATAAAAATTGATTTGAGATAAATAATTAGCTTGAAATAAATTAATGACTGAGTAACAATTTTTAGATCAATATTTGAATCACCAAATCAAATAACAGCTGAATGTGAAAGTGGGAGGCTTCAGTTTACAGTTTAATAGATCTGCTTGCAGCTAATGAAAATGAATGGATGAAGTAAAGCTTCAGCTGGACAGGATTTATTTCAATGACTTCAGTATATCACACATGTTGATCAGCATTTTATTCCCAAAGAAGTGTAAAATGACCTGAAAATGTGCAATAACATTAGCTAACGTCTGCGTCAAACTCCTTCTTCACATTGAGAAGTCAAAATTAGACTAGTATGGTCCTTCAAAAATAAGAGGAGGAGAGCATCTACTTTTCTTACATTATTGACATGCTGTTTAAAATATAGGGAAAACAATATATGGTCAGTAATTACAAAATATGCTGACAGTCAATGGCTGTTTTTAATGTGTTTTATATGGTGCCTTTGTTGAGTGTCGGCATCATATAACTGTTGTTCATAACCTGTGGAGTCATTGATTTTTTTCTGGCTGGAGTATCCTGGAGGTTTTTTATTCGCAGAAACTTAATAGATTCATGTTTTCTAACATGAACTCTGGCAAACACACAGAATCTATTAATACCGCTCCTCCTCCACACACACATGCATATATTGTGGGGGCAGTTGAGGGTTTAACATCAGCTGTTTCTTACATTCCAGACCACAGGTTAAGCTGCACTCTCAATCAAACTACGACACATTTGCCACTATCGACACATGTGTTATCCTCAGGCAGTCTTGGACCAGTGCTGTCATAGCAACAATGCATCAATGCTGAAGGTGCAAAAACCCAATCACTTTTTGATTACAGAGTAGCAAGGCTACCGATAAAGCATACAATATGGGAGAAGAGAGGACATAAGATATAGGGGTCAGGTAGAGATATAAGTAAATTTCAGGTTGGAAAGGCTTTCAGAGTATGAAATTGAGTTATAAAAAGAATGAGATTGGAATGGAGAACAAAAGCACTGCAGGAGAAATGGATGTGGGGAAAGAGTATAATGCAGAATAGATAATAAATGGGGGACATGGGTTGTCAAGAGAAAGAATGAGAAATAACATCGTCTGCAATGATGAATCAGCAAAGTTGCATGCAGTGAATTGCTGTGCTCACAAAATAACAGCTCCACAATCATATTCATATCTCCCTGTGCAACTCAGAGATAGAGGCAGTAATCATTTGACCAACGCTTCTCCATGGCAGACTTGATATGGGTAGAGTGGTGCAGCGATGTCATTGAGATATGGGAATGCACTGCCAGGCATAATATGTTCAATCACTTTTGATATTAGGATTTGATTAGATTTGCGTCTTGAGATAAACAAGTAATCTGTCCACGGTGTGCCACGCCTGTTGTCAATGGTGTGCTGGGATAGATAATACACTGCATGATAAATAATGGACTATGGTTGTGAAGCCTTGAGTTTGCTCTATGGACATCGCCATCTTGTTTTTTGGAGCCAGAAATGACCATATTTGGAGATGGGAAAGATACATTTTGCTTGCTCTGTCCTGACTGGATGTGACCGAGAACATGTGGACATGACATAATAGCGTCTTGTCAAGGTATGCCCGAAAGTACACCCTGCTTTATTATGTATTTTACTCTTAATGGGAACATCATTTACAAAATGAACAACATGATGCATCGGAGAACTTGACCTTGACTCTAGTGATAAAGACCCTAAACGCATTAGTAAAAGGCTTAAAAGATCAAGTGAGAGGTAGGCTTATTTTCCCTGCTCCCTGCTGGCCATTAGAAAGAATGTATGTTTAAGGCACTTCCATGCAGGCCTCATATTTCAGACCTGGAAGCTAGTGTCCTCATACTATCCACCCCAGCTTTGCACATCCCAGAACAGGATAAGTAGTTTAGAAAATGGACGGATGGATAGATCATTAACAGTTTTGCCTCCACACATCAAAGAAGGGTTGTAACTGTTCTCCCTAAAGGAATACAAAAAGGTTACCACAAGTGTTAGTAATCAAAGAAATTAAACTGTATCCTGATTTATTGACTGGTATGTTGCTAAAATGACATGGCAGCTCAAGTTACTTCTGGATCCAAGACTTCATTATGATGCACTTGTCATCTTTTGAAATATTGAACTACAAAAGACTTGTGGTTGCATTTCTTTGTGTATGTGTGTGCATTTCCACCAGAGTGTGTGTCTACAAACCCACTTGGGGGAGCGATGTGCAGAGTTGACTATTTATGTGTATGTCATGAATATTCCACATGCCTTATAGCATCTGACAGAGTTGAGGAATTTAATCGACTAGCCTGAAGGTAAACAACCATGCTAAAGGAAAGTCAGAGAGGAGGGAAAGAGCAGGTGAGAAATGTGGTTTGTACTTTCAAACAGATAAATCTAGAAGCTTAATAACCTCCCCTTTCCTTTTGCACCACTTTACAAATGTGTCTTACTTGACTTTTTCAGCTTCAAACTTTGAAAATGTGGCGATACCATTGCCAAGGTTGGCGCTTTAGAAAATTGGATGCTCAAATTGAGCTCTAACATTGCATGAGTACAGTACATTCATTAAGTGGCACACAAGGATATATTCAAATTAAGAGGCACAAACAAATCAAAGAGCTGATGTGTCTCTTCTCATCTCACAACTCTTCTCCCTGCTCTGATCACTCATTTATATTTCAGTCAGGGACACTTACGTTGAGGAAATGAGCACTTACTGCAAATGGTTATACAGTTATATCTGGTGCAAAAGGCTCCACTCTGAAAGGATCCAAACAGCAACAAGGATTCTGCTGGAATCACTAATCCCCCAGAATCATAAGCACATTAACTTTAGTACGCTGAATTCTGAGAAAGCTGTAAACAGATACAGATTTTGACCAAGTCAACAATATTCAAAAAGCTTCAACACAAAAAATGAAGGAGGAGGTGAAGGTGGTGGAAGGTGCTGCAGAAGAAGGGATGAGACATAAGAATAAAGATAACAGAACCCCAAAATCTGAACCAGGTGGATGCCAATGAAACCAGCCCTATAAGAAACATTCTTCAATTGCTAAACAGCTAATTATTTTAAACTATGCCTCAATAATTGCCACTTTACCATGTTTACTTGATCCTATTTGTATATGGCTGCCACCTTGTAAGTTCTCGTGCTTGAAGGGAAGACATACAGGTGAAGTGTGGGAGAAATGGTTAAAGCAGCACCGCTTTGCAGCCAGGTTAAGGCTTGATTCCCTCAGGGGCTATTTATAATTAAAATACAGGAAAAAAGATAAGACCCAAACAAATCTGGATAGAAATTAATTGAATCATAATGTCTTGGTTAAGTTCAGCAATGTTCTCCACAGAGGTCGGATTATGAAAATTGGTCAATTAAATGCTGATCAAAGGTTTTTTTAGTAATATTTTTAATTTGAGTCAAAAGTATAAATAGTGATCCATGCTTAACTTGACTTTGCCCTTTCCAACTATTATTACTGTATTACTTTAGGGAGGAATGGCAATCTAGTCTACTGTTATGGAGCCCCTCAAGTGGAGCATTCCATAGCTGTAATTGTAAATCATTTATTTTCAATACCACAGTGACTGAGTTTATGCTGCTTGCAAATTGTGAGGTGAAATTGCTTCACTATAAGCCCCTGAATGAGACACAACTACTCAAAGGTTGCTCAGGGTGCAATGAGAACACAAGGCAGTTTCTTCAATTCAAAAATTCAATTTGACATGGCAGGGAACAGCACTTTGCCCATTTTTCTTCATTCAACATAACCCAAGCTCTGTCACCACATTAAAAGTTTTATACTTTTGCTTTTATGGATAAAAGAAAAAGCTAAGCCCTCCTTCTCTGATTATTTTTCTTAAACACAGGCAATAAATTGCGAGCCTTGGAGTCTACAAAAAGCTTGACAGAAAAAAAAGTCTTAAGATTTGATTAATTTCCTTTTGATGAGTCTTGAATTGTTTGCTCACAGAGAAATATGATTTCCATTGCCTCTATCTATAACCCCCTCACTGTGATTCATCAGAATCTTCGTCTGGTTTGCAATGTAAGACTTGAGCTTAGAGGAGGGAGCTAATTAGTAGTTCAGAAAAAACATGTTTTGTTTAAGCTTAACATCTCATACAAGATTTTAACTTTGCACTACTTCACATTGCATTTATCTGATGGTTTTATTTACATCTCTGGATGGCCTCATCATTTTAACAAAACTGTTAGCTTAATGCTTATGAAAAAAACATTGCATTAGTTAAATTAGTTATTTATTTTTTTGAACTGTGGATGGTTTCTTGTTAAAGCAGATTTTTTATAATACTTCTTTCAACAGCTACATAGTGGAGCATTGTGGGTAGTGTAGAGTATTCATATTATATACATTACTGTCTTAGAGTGACATAAAACACACTGTAGAGTGAAATTTTGATAATTTAGGGATTGACACAGGAGTTCACATATAGCCCTATGAAGTGATAGGTCCCTGTGGATTACTCTGGCTTTTGCCATTCAAGTCAGCACCCTCGTAACCAATGTGCTTAATGTATGGCATGATAACAAGGCTAAACAAAGGTCAAGTGAGCTTCTACACTAGGCTAAGCTAACTTACTGCAGGCTATAGCTACATATGTATTTACCATACAGATATGAAAGTGGAAAGGAAACAACTAGGCATATTTCCCCAAATGTCAAACTACGACTTTAACAAATGACTCTTGGTTGGTGCATTACATTTCGATACAGGAAAGGAAAAGATGCTTGAGAGACCCCAAACATCCACCTTCATTCAGCCCTGCCATTGTGCTTCTCTCACCACATGTTTTATATTTAATGCCACACTGGATACAAGGGGAATGCTCAAAATACAGAGCACAAAGTTGAAACCCAGTGTGGGCACATTAATTATATCCAAAGAGAATAAGTTCATAGCTGGTGAATTTTCTTATGAATCAGAGCTGACTGCAAGTAAAGTGACTCAGTTCCACTGCAAAACAAAACACTTTTTATACACTTTATATCATAGTTTAAACTTACCAACCAATACTCTAATGGATAGCATTGGGACACACAGTATATTTTTCCCACTGTATTTTTCATTTTATTAACTGTGAGTCAACAGTGATCCCAGGCTATGAGTCATGGTTAATAATAATGGAGATGGCACCAACTGTCTGGAGCCCCAGATAGATGACTTCACATACAGTAGCCTGCAGGTCAGCATCCTATGCTGATTGCAACATGTTATAACACGGGTCAACTGAAACTCAACACTCGTTCAGACAATTGAGGGACACATGCTGACACACGTGACACAAATACTTCCTACTTGAATTTTACTATGCACAAATAGAGTTCCTGCATTTGTTAGTGCGTTTCTCTCTTTTTCTCTATAATTTCTTTTCTTATGCATACATGTTTTATATCTTTCCTTCTAGAATAGGTAAAGTGTGTTTTTATTCACTTTGTTTAATGGTCTTAGATCTGGGTTTTAATTGGGAGACAATTTAAGCTGAAGACATGGACTGTATGTCGAGATGATGAGCCAAAGACACTTTTGTTTTGCTTATTTTTTGTTAGTTACTGTCTTTATAATCAGGTTTTCAGATTTGATTCAAAGGATTTAAAATCTGATTGTAATTTTAACGCATTGTGTTAACAGCTACGTAACAAAAACACAAAAAGTACAATGTAAAAAAATAGAAAACGACATACAGTGTGTCACTTACAGTAAGATGTGGTGAATGTATGTCATTAATGTCCTCTACAAGTGTACAGTAAGAATAAACAGTCGCAAGCAGCATCCTTTTTGTAAGGGAGCAGGTGTGCTTTGCTCAAAGCAAAATGTTATGTGCTCCAAAGAGATTAAAATGGTATCCATGCAAGGATGCAAGCAAAGCAGTGTGTACTTTATGTGTGTGCAGGTGGGAGTATATGCTTTTTATACTGTCTAAGATACACTTAGACAGTATGTATGAACATTTCAGGGTCTGCTCCCTCACTACACGTGGAGGAAGGCCTGTATACAGTATAGGTCTCCATCTATTCATGTGCAACTCTACATGCATGGATTTTGAACCTTCCTGTGTTCTGCCTTGATTCCACATTTTTATTGTTTCTTTTGGGGGTGATGCTAACGAACCTTCTGCACTGCTAAACTAGGCCAATGTGTGGCTGCCGGCGAGAAAAAAAATGGAGAGACAGAGAAGGGGGGAGGAATGGAGAGAGGGAGAGGAGAAGGGGAGATAATGAAGAAATTACATAAAAGCATAAACGATGGAGCGAATCATCCCCTGTCATCGTCTAACAGTGCTCCTTGCATGTCACAGTGACCGACAGATTACTAGTATTATCCCATCACATCAGACAGCCAAAGCAGTTGACCAGCAAAATACAAAAACAGATGAATGGATAGATGGATAAATAGATCTGGCCTCAGTTTAACCATAGGTGTTACCAAGAGAAGGATGACATATAAGTGGTACTTTACTGTTTATACTTAAACTGCTTGGAGTTAAAAGCATCATTTTAGTGTCTAAGAATCTGCCTAAGAGGCTTTCATGGTTATTTACCAATTGTTTTCTGTACGTAGTGTCGATTCAACTTAAAGTCTTCTTTATTTTTTATCGTTGAAATAAATGTTGCTCTTTGAGTGAAACATGTAAGTATTACAGAGAATCTATACCCTTATTATTATTATTATTTAATTTTGAAATGAAGAAGGTACAGAGACAAATCCACAGAATGTCTCAAGACACCTTCGCATGCCCAAATGAAGATTTTGTCCTTGCATATTGCTGGGTGGAGCTAAGGTGGTACATGGGGTCCATCATTAATGACTTTCTCAGTGGTTCAATAGCTGTCTCTTCCTGTCAGCACTGTAGGTGGTGAAGGTAATAGAAGAAGAGCCCAGCACTAATCCTTATGCTTCCTTTGGTTACATTCATGGAAGGCCAAATCTGCAAATATGAGTATCACTAGGTGTAACACTGTGATACCCAGTGTGGTGTTAATGACTCAGACATCATTCCTGGATCTTGCCAGGGTTTTTTTAGAAGCTTGTTATTTTTATTACTGAAGGATAAATGGAGGTAAATGACAGCTCATTATGTAAAGAACATTTGGCTCACTGTAAATATTGCTTTAAGCAAAGTTCAATAAGGGAAATATATTTCTCATGTTATGCCTCTGTTCCACAATTACTTTGCCAACAAATACATCAGTTTTGTAAACCTGCCCTTAATTTACACTGTTTCCTCTTCTAATAATTTAGCTTCCAGTGCCTATTTGCAATTATGCCTGACTTGTGCCTAACAAGCAAATGAAAGGCCACAAAAGTCAAGCCTTCTTCAGCGTTCATTTAAAAATGTATTTTTAGCTGACAGCAAAACGCCAATTAAGAGAAAAGGCCTTGTACTTCTTAAATCACCAAGTGTTGTCATCCGTGGTTGCTTATTCAAGGTCGCAGAATACAGAGCTAACCATGACTTGAGAACCACTTGCAAGGCAATTACAAGAGTCCATCAGACAAAATAAATGCATCATGCATCCATACGCTAAAATCATTAGGCTACAACATGTTTGATCATTTTCTTAACATCTTCTGAAAAGCACTGCACTTGTTGTAAAGACCTTCTTTAAAATCTTTAATTAAACAGTTAGCCATTGTTATCCTCACCACAGTGCCTTGTTAACTCACTGGTGCATTGGGTTCACAGAACAATATGCTTATCTGTTTGTTTGTGCAGGCCTTTCTATTTGGTGTAAGTGTTAAGATCAAATATGCAACACTGTTGATCTAATCAGTATTGCGATATCAACTGTCAAAAGAGATTTAAAGCTATTTATATAAAAAGCATGTAGAGGGGAATGTGGTAGCACATAGAGGGAGAAAATTGAGCCAGAGGAAAGGGGAGAAATGGGGACATGGGAACTGAGGAATGGGGCTGATAAAGAGAACAAAGGGCTTGACACCAGATATTCGGCGAGCTGTGACAGATCATGTTATGAAACCCTCCCTGGCCTGTTAAATCTCAGAGACGGGGACTGTGTGTCAGACGCAGAAAGAAAGAGAGAAACAGAAAATGACCGAATGTGTGAGAATTAAAGACACTGGGAAAGAACTTTCTGGTCTGGGGTCAAGAACATCCATCGCCAAATAAGATGAAAGGTTGCATCAAACAAAAAGCTGAGGTATATGAGCAAAAGATGGCGCAGTAGAATGATAGAAAAGCGTGAGCAGAGGAGATGCGATGACTCAAGCATGTCAGGAGGGAAAGATAATAGCCTTATTTTTCCCCCATGTTCTCACTCGTGGCAATGACTAAACTTTGCCTCTTTCATTATTTGGTTCTCTGAGAGGACCTTTTTTCTGCAGGAGAAGAGGGGGCAATGAAGGCAAGGAGAGGAAAAGTGGCACAGAAATAATAGAGAGATAGTAATAGATAGTAATAGTAATAGCGAGAGGAAATAAAGCATGGGGTTGAGAAGATGAGGAGAGAAGGAACAGAGATACAGGAAGAGGGCAGAGGAAAACATTGATAAAGAGATGCAGTTAAGAGGGAAGAGAAAACAAGGCATTGTTAAACAAAACAGCAAACAAGGCAGACAGACAAAGAGATAGAAAGTTAGGAAAAGGGAGTAAAAATATTCTCAAATTCAGGCTAAAAACAAAAGCAAAAAAATTAACAAGCCAAAATAGCAAAAGATCTGTAAAGAAAATGCAGACGTATGAGTGTTACATCAATACCCAAGCTCGCTAATTGCATCCAAGGAAGAATAATTGCAGGAGGTGTGTTAACACTTTCAGATGTACCACTGGACCCACTCTGGTGACAGCTGATGTCAAAGGCACACAAACAGCTTGGTTCAGCACCACACTCACACAAATCTTTGGAGAAAGATTTAAAAGAGATAAATTTTAATGGTTTGTGTTCATGTGAGGGTATAATGAGAGAAGTGAGACACACAACATTAAAACTATTCCAGTCCCTTCCAGTTAGCTCCGAAGAAAACTGTAGTGTGCTCATCAAAACACACACGCACACACACACACACACACACATTCGGAGGTTCACATGCATGCACATAATTAAACACATTGTTCATTGTGCAGGAGGCTTGTAATGGGCTTTCACATTTTAGCATACAGCCACCTCCAACAGCATTTCCACTTGCACTAATAAATCATCTCGGGCAGGACAGATAATGCAGCTGTAGGACGCTGACCTGTTTGGACTCGAGACTCGAGACTCTTTTAATCATAAGCTGTAAAAAGAGCAAAAACGAAAGAGTGAGGAAGCTCAGTTATGCTCCAGTGCTGTCTGCTGTCTCACATCTACAGTCCAGCTTGTCCTGCCATTCCTTTGTTATCCTGTTGAGACTGAAAATTGTCATTATCAACTGGGGCTCAGTAATTTGTGTAGTAATGCACACCTGCATAACCAGAGGTGTATGCCAAACCCCACATGTGATGCAGAAAATCAGTCTGCTTTGGTGAGAACTTTGGATGTCTTTCTGGCCCCATGACTTTTTCACTCCATTTATCTTTCAAGATGTAGGACATAAGAAGAATCACGTGTAACATAACCAATATCCTGTCACAAACAATATTAAAGTAAAAAAAAATACTTCATAGCAGAGCTACATATTGAAAGTCATCAATGTCATCTTTCTCTTCTAAACCCAGATTCACTGCTTGCTCTCTCTCCTGCTGTCTCCCCTGATCTCCCTGGAGCACAACCCCCCTACTGTGAAATGTATTATCTCACACTGGGAGTTTTAACTAACTGCCTCTTCCCCCAATTAGCATTTATAAAACGGCAAGATTTGTCAACCATGGTTGCGGAGCTTGAAAATTGCGGGCGTGGACTGGAACACGAGCCAAGCTTAAATGCATCTGAGAGTCTACATGCATCAGTGCTCTTTCAGCACCTGTCTCACCCCTGCAAGGAACAACAAGCAGTGTTTCATTTGCTCTTTTCGTGTAGCAAGCCAAGATTGTTCAGCCATTTCTGCACAGCCAGTTCCAGCCTCAGTGGCTTGCATCTCTAACACTCCCTTTCAAAATTGATGGATTCTGCATCATGTTAGCAACAATGTTAAAAGGTGAGAAAAAAGTGGCTCAATAGCAATAGAAACTAGGATGTTTTTCACTCTTTAACTGACAAGTAAAAGTGATTGCTGGTCCATGTCTTGTTCTCACTGACTGACCATTGGAAACTGACATGTTCTGCTGCCGCTGTCGCCCATTCAATTAAAAAAACTCATACAAAGATGCCCTTCTGCTTGCCATCTACTTCTAACTTTTAATCTTTCTTAGATAAAGTTAGAACTGATTTTTTTTCCTTTCCTACATCCCTCCTTATTGTTTCTCACTTCTACTTGCTGCTGCCACATTCTACCTCCACCATGGGGCTCATTAAAGTTTCAGCAAACCATATCTTACACTTTGTATGAGCTTTAACAATGTTTAATTCTGTTAGTAGTTTTGGAATACAAGATTGCACATGTATGAGTTAATGATTAATTTTATCCCTCCCTTGAAGCGTGCATCGTGTGGCAGAAGAAGTAAGCACAGGTCAAGTTGGCACGGAGTTATAAATATTTATGAAAACAAGAGTAGATCAAGGGAATTGTCGTCAGACTTCTTTTTAAAGCACAGATCACATATCCAGCTGCTTCTTGTCTTTTTTTTTTTGTTGTTGAACTTTTTTAGTGTCACATTCCTAAGTTTAGGTTTTACAATTATCCTTTACCTATTGCCTATCTTTATTCTTTATTTTTATTCTTATTCTTATTTACTAGTGGAATAATTATAAATACAGTGTTATTAAGATACAACAATGTAAAATCATACAGTTTCAATGTAACGGGAAACGCAATATAGGCCAAATATCAAAGTCCTTTCTACTCAGCATGGTTTTCAATTGGAGCCAGTAAAACCTGCTTTTCCCATCTACTGCTAAGATGAAAGTACTTGGTATCAGTAATAAACTTAACTATTCCGGTCAAATTTATAAAGCCAAATTATAGTTGCTTTTCCAGCAAATATACTGCAGACTTGTTAATCAATTGTGCTGAATGATTCTTTTCAATACATAACCATTAAAAATCATGTTTTCATTATATTTGCTGTAAAATCTGCAGCAGACGGACACGATGGGGTGAGATCTCCTGACATACAGTCTGGCTGTTGCACTTCCTGTTGCCAAGTTGAAAGGGCAGATTACTTGCTGTGACATCCAAGGGGTGTTGGCTGTCTGGCAGCAACACCCCAATAATCCGAGCCCTGGCTGCTGTGCAAACATTAATGCATTCATAGCTTTTTTGGCCTGTCATTATAAAGTGTATGTCAGTGCTCCTTCTCAGCTTTTGCATTGAGTGAAGCTCTGAGAGCAGATGACTGAATTAATAAAACGTCAGTCCTTGCCCTGAAGTGCATTTAAATCTTAATAAAAGACTTCTAAAATCAGTGATTTCCACATACTATATTTATTTTCTATTTATTTAAGTAAACCGAATAGTTATTGATTCATTTTTTAACTCAACAACAGAAGAATTTTTTGATCTCTTTGATTTTTCTTACTATGTATTTGCAAGAAACACATGGGAATGCTGGTCGAGTCCCCACTGTAAGACTTTACTGAAGAAAATGATCTCCTCACCACCCCTCAGTTTACTGTTCGTCTTGCATAAATTCATTCAGCATGTCACAGAAAGCAGAACATACATGTTGGGATTTAAATCGGCATGCTTTATAAGCTTTTATAACCAATGAATTTTCCAACTGTTAGAAGGACTAGGAACTAGACGCAATGATATCATTTAGTTAATAATAGGGTAGCTTGCTAAAGAGGTGACAAAAAAAGTTATGTGCCCTTTATATCATTTGGCCATAGTCTTTTACAATATTATGAAAGAGCAATAGATTTATGTGTTAGCTGAGAGAACTTCCATGGTATTGACTGCCTATGCAGCATTTTTCTGTATTTTTGATTTTGTATTGTACCTTTATTTGCAAGGTGTTTGCTATTTATATCCTTTACAGCAGCTTTTTGTGTTAATGAATTGGCGTCATTTTTGTACGTATTCTTTTTTCTGTGCTTGTAATTATGGAGGTTTTAAAAAAATAAGTGATACCAACAAGAGTCTCAAGAAAGAGTGAAGGACCTGTCGCCCACAGTCACAACACCCAGTGCTAAGTTTAAATACTTGAGCCTGTGGCTATGCATTCACAAGATTTATCACCATTTCACCTTCCCTCTATTTCTATTTCACTCCAATAATATGCATGCACACTTATCTGCTCATGCAGTAAAACATTTCTCGAGTATTTTATATTCACACTACAATCATTCCTTCTTTCATTCCAGCCACTCTCCATCCTCCCTTGACCTCATCTCTTAACCTTGCCTTCCTGTGCTTAATTGATCATCTTACCTGTCATTCTCTCTCTTTATCTCCCTCTCTTCATTCTTTACTGTGGGTGCTCTTCTCTGAACCGGGACCCATTAGTCTCCTACTTGAAAGCAAACTCTTCAGTCTGATGCAAGCAGCCCAGACTATTTAAGCAACGGAGGCTTAAACCCAAGAAAGGCACTTAAATCAAATTGAATTCTACCAAAATGCTTAGGCAAAAATGTACAGCAAACAGTAAACTATAAAGGGAAAATGTCCTTTTCTAAATTATAAACAAGCATTTAGGTTAATCAGAATTGCACTATAAAAATTTAAACCAAGAAGCAAAACTTTTGAGTTTAATGAGTTTCTAAAGAAATCTAAAGTGATACAGTATGCCATTAAGTGGTTCAGGAGAGACAATATGGTAAAGGGTGCATACGACAGTATGAGGACAACTAATATTACTTCCTGTGTGTTTTAAATGAAAAGATATTGCATAGTATTCATGTGTGGCAGCACACACCATGCCCGCAATTCCACAGAGAAAAAAAAAAATCAATAAACACCAAAAAAAAATGTTTTAACGCAGTTTGCATTTTCAAAAGGTGACAGTTTTGTTTTTTTGTTTTTGTTTTTGTTTTTTGTTTTTTTTTTTGGGGGGGGGGGTAGTTTATTATTTTTTAGATAAAAACTATCATATTATCATGCAATGATTGGTTATCTAACGCATACAGCAGCCACAGAGATTGATGCTGGTTCTTTTTTTCATATTACTGCATACAGTATAATACTTCTATAACAATCAATGGTGACTATTGGTTTTGTCATTTGCTCCCATATTATTGGCCCTGTCTGCATCTTCATACAGTCAAAGCATGTACTTTTTTATGCCAAGGCAACACATAATGTGACACACGCAATTACACGCTTTGGCGTCAGACTGGGCTGCAGAAGCAGTGAAAGTAGTGCTGTATGAAGGTACTGGCACAAAAAAACAAGAAGAAAAAGACAGCAAACAGAGTGAAAAAAGCGTGGGAGAGACGGATAGTGTTTGTGATTAGGAGATAAAGTGCTAGAAGAAAGAGAGAGAGTGGCTGAGAAAGTGAGAAAAAGATAAAGAAAGAGAGAAACATGGAGGAAGGAGGAGAGACAGGGAGAGCACGAGATGACAAAGAACAGTGTTGGAGAAAGCAAACAGCTGTTTCTGAGTTGATTTTGGGAGACAGATAACAAAGGCAAGCCTCATTATAACTTCCATTGTCCCCTGGGCTGGTTTGGAAATTTTAGAAGCCGTCATTTCAGTTTACCTGGTATTCTCTATCTCTCTCGAACTCTTTCTCACCTCTCTGACAGTTTGGCAAGGAGAGGACTATGCTCCCATAATTATGTCTGGGTTTTTCTTTTTCCATCCATCTCACTACCTGATACCCTCCAGCAAGTCACAGCAGGAGATCCCATTTTTAAAAAGGATGAATCAATAACTGTACCTCTTCTCAGAGCAGTAAAAAGGTCCAGCACCCACTCTTGGTGGGTGCATTCACACGACAATGAGTTCAAGTAAAAACAAGGAGAGCGTAGAGTTGTCTGTCTGTCTGTCTTTCAAATTTTTCCTGTCCTCTCTTTGTCTCGTTCTCTTTCCGTGGGTGAAACTATTCTTTACTGTGATGATACACGCACGTAGGCATAGGAACATATGGCCTGCAATCATACAGAAACAAGAGCTGGTTAGAAGAACAATGGCTTGGTTGTGAGAACAATGGTTTCATACACTGCTGAATGCAACGGTAATGATTGCTGCCACATTCTCACGGTTTCATTAGCCAAGTGTGCTTCTGTTGCACACATATGATTCCAATTTTAGCAAAAGCACACAATAATGACAAAAAGCGTGTTTGCTGTGTTTGTGGCTATAACAGTTTCATATGAAAATGTCCAAGTGTCCATAAGTTTTACATTAATTTGCCTTCATTTAAATAAGATATTAACTTCTGTTTGATGGTTCATAACTACATATGCAAAAAAGCTGTGCAATACCTTATATCAAGGCACACATATTAATGACTGAATAGCTGCTTATTAGCATCTATATTAGTAGCATATTGGCTCTTTGTTAGGATTTTTTCCTTTTTTCCTAAGATTAAGGGTCAGGAGAAGGTTTTTAATATGTTTCTAACATTCATACTTATTAATCAGTTACTAGTAGGTTATCTTTATTAATGGCTGTATTATATTGTCATGCAAAATGAGGCAATTAATAAGCACTTTATAATAGGTAATAAGCAGCCAATATGTCATTATAATGCATGCAATAAGCAAGTAGGTAATGGTGAATATTTGTACCTTAAAAAAAGAAAAACATGTCACTATTACTCTGTAGAAATCATTTTCTCAACCTGTGTTAGGATAATTGAGAGCATGGTGACATGGAGGTAAAACTCGGTAACTGTTGCCCTCTGTGCAGGTTGTAGTTTCAGTCTGATATCGCAAAGATAACTCCATTTATTATATTGCATTAAAAACAACAGATCAGTCAGAGGAGGAGGTGTAAAACTGCTAGTACACAAAGTAAATAATGAGACTGCAATAAACTTTCACAAGGAGGAAATGAATTTTTCTTAAGAGACATTCATCTTAGTCAGTCGTATAAGTCAGTTGGCCAATGCCCTCCTTCCTCATGGAAGCTCATTTAGTGTTGTGAACCTCAACTCTGTCATCCCTTCATTCATTTTTTGAAATAGCGCAGTTAGGGCAATGCTAATGATGCATTTAACAAATTGGCTTTAATGAAAGGCAGTGAAGCTACAAGAGCTATATTTGATTGGCTATAACAATGTCATCTTACTTCCTCCTCTGCTCCCGTATTCATAATCATAATTACAACAGCCACTAGAGTGCTTTGTCACTTGAACGTTAACATTTGTCTTTGTTGGGCACTTGCTGAAATGACTGATTTTTTTTTTTTCTTCTTCTTCTTGGAAGGACACTGTTTTTTCTTTTATTGCTTATAGGTGCCAGCAACAGTTGTGGCTGTACATAGCCATCATTTTAGCATCATGGGACTGCCAAAATTCAACTAGATATTAACAAGTGAAGCAGTGATGGCCTGTTTTTATACTGTATTGATATCCAAGGTTATAAAAGTCTAATTCAATAAGTAAGTATTATCATTGTAATTGCAGGATTCATAGGCATCAAAATAAACAGAAAATGTCTTGGAATATGTAGTCACTGTTAATTTGCTAATTAATATACAAAACATAAATTATATAT
>JAPQLA010000009.1:13880914-13892104 GCA_029822935.1 Naso vlamingii
TGTGTGTGTGTGTGTGTGTGTGTGTGTGTGTGTGTGTGTGTGTGTGTGTGTGTGTGTGTGTGTGTGTGTAGGTAGGGGTTAGCCCCTGTGTCACTGGTTATATCTGTGTATGAGTGCATCTGTGTGTACCGTCTGTTCTGTGCTTCTGAATGCAGCCATGCAAGTGAGAGAACATTGCAGGACGGAGTGAAATAACACAGAAACATCTATAAATACAGACACAGAGTGACAAATGGATTGAAAGGAACTGAGAGAGACAAGAGACAAACAACAGGCCAATATATTTTGTTTACTTTCTCTTTCTCTATGGATTGCGAGACTCAAGGCATCAGCTCAGTAATGGTGTAAATACTGCAGCATAGGAGGAAAAGTATAAGCTAATGGGAGCTAGATTATTAATACTGGAACATTTTCTGCCACTACCAAAAAAAGGAGTAGGAGGGGAAGGAACACAGCGAGAGAAAGTAAAAGCAAGTCAAAGAGAGATAAGGAGTAATGGAGAAAAAAAAAAAAAACCTTACAACTATTTATTAATTTATTTTTGCACAAATTTGAAGAAAAACCATTGTGTCTCATAAACAAATGGAGAGAAATGAGAGGAAAGGATAAGATACAGGTGACAGACAGAGGTACAGAGGTACAAATAGATAAATATGTCTAATGCATACAAACAGTGTCTTCCTCTTCTGGAAATTATCCAGTTCTCCTCTCTCACAATTTAATTTTAATCAAAGTTTAGACCTGCAGGTGTAAACTGAATGGCAGTGAATGAAAGAGGAGAGAAACAGATGGTAACAGAGGACAGAATATGGGAAGGTATGTTTCAACTTTGCATGCCTCATTACAATACACAACCTTTAACCGTCAGACAGCTGAAAGAGTCAGAATTTAAGTGCAGATATCGCCTAATGCACATGAATATCACCAGGTTGCTGCTATTTTTTGCTTTTTACTGGCCGTGACACTGTAGTTATACAAGTGTTGCCAAAGCATGGATGTGCGAAGCAAATATTATGAGTCAGAACATGATTTAAAATCCAAATGTGTCGACTGATAGTGACACTAGAGATGATATCATCCAGTTCATTACAATTTAAAGATTTTTCTTTTCACCTGGGACCCGAAATGCACACTAATGCGCATGCATGTAGTCTTACTCAAAGACATACACACGTATTTACACACACAATAACCTGCTGAGGTAAGCATGGGTCAATGCAGGGTAATGAGCAGCATTAAGAGTAAGTGAGGACTCAAGCCATATAAAGACATTCATATTTCATCAAGTGTTTAAAAATCTTCAAAAAGTCATTGCACTCATGTTGCTCTCACAAACTTATTTTCTTCATTTCCATTTCCAAAAATTCCCGCTGAAATCAAAGTGCCAATGAGTGATGACTCTTGTTGCTCATACAACAATCAGTTGACTAATATGATGTTTTAAGAGCAAGAATGTAGACTAAAGTACAGCCCTTTCACCTCTAAAATCTCTTTAAAATGCACTGTGTGAAAACAGTGTCTGAATGATAATCATTTTAAAAATGGCAAAAAAGTACACAGTTTAGAGGCCCTCTACCATCTCTGTGTGGTTTGATGAACAAACATGCTCAAGTTAATGGTTTTAGAATTACTCAAAACGGGTTTGTGCTGTCAAGGAACTTGTAGGCAGTTGACAAACAGCCACCAAACTTAAAAAGAATATAAATCTGCATGTGTAATATGATATGACACATAAAACACTGGAGAAAAAAGGAGTTAGCACTGTGACAAAATAAACTAGATATTAAAAAGGTAATGGACAGTTGCTGTTATGTTTCTAGCTACATGACATCAACATTTACTAAGCAAGATAAAATTTTAACCTGGCTACAGAAAACCTTCCCCATCTGCCCATCTTTAGGTCCAAAAGAGCCTTACAGAGGACAATTTACAGCCACTTTGACATCTTAGATAATGGAAAAAGCAAAGTAATGAAAGTCTTGGTGGATATCAGTCAAAATAAGTTCAGAACTCATCAGTAAAACATGTCAAAGACTTGATGAGACTCAAGCTGTGAGGTAATTTAATGCTTCATTCCTTCAGCCCTTCACTGACAGCACCCACACAGACAGGACTCTAGACAATGCTGACACACACACTCACTCACACACACACACACACACACACACACAAAGTGTCGTTCCATTTATCACTTCCGGACTGCTCTGTGGGCAGACATACACAAAAATACAGTATGTGCGCACACAGCTTGGTTGTCACACACACACACATCGCCTGACACAAACATACACAAAGTCTCAGTTCTAGGCTGCCACCCAATCGATAATCCCATTATAGCTGAAAAGGCTCTTTTATTTGTTCTGATTAAGTTTGGGGGGAGAAGGAGGCATGGGTTATAATTAAAGCGGGATTTGCTAGATTGATGGTTAAATTGGGTGGATCGGAATGTTAGCAGACACTTGGGCGGCAGCACATGAAAAACGTTCTAATAAAGTACGCATTTCACAGAGGCATTTCAGGATTTGGGATAAACTCTTCTATTATGTGCAGAGATGTGGATAAACTTTCTGTTGTCGGAAAGATTTTAACCTGTACTCATTATTCATGACTAAAGCTGAGAGGTATATCCCTCAACACAACCTTCTGTAAAGACACAGCTGTTTCTGAAAATATGGCCAACAATAGCACCTTCAACAGTCGAGAAGCCTGAGACATTCGAAGCTCATTTCCTGTTTCCTCAATTTCCTTCCTTGTCTGTGAAAAATGGGCATATCACTCTGGGGAACAATAGTGCATGATGACGTGTAATGAAGGGCTGCAGTGTTGCAAGAGCACAGCAAACAACTGACTTAAGGGACACATATGCACCTGCAACAAGTGTTAACCGAATTTTGTTAACAGAATTTTAATAGTTCGACTATATGACTTTAAGATCCAAAGAGTGACAGGCTTGGTGCCATCTCATCAGGTAAGTCAATAATTACCTTCCTATGACAGTAGTGTCTCTGTCTGTGAACTGAAACAATGTTGATGTCTAGTAAATATTCACTTGTATGCCTGGAATGATGTCAGTGCCTTTAGCTCACTGAAATCATCACTACAACAGTATTATTACACTACATGTACTGTATGATGTCTCTTTTAATACCTCCTGTAATACCTAAGGTCATATTTTTAATGTAAACTGCATTGAGAATTTAACCTTGATCTGATGTTAACTGTACTTCCCTTGTAAAACAGTTGTTTGCATTTAAAAGAGGTTGATTTTGATCATTCATACAGCACAAGAAAGACAGTAATGCACTCAATATCAGGAATTAGACGCCAGTTCCACAAAAGCATCAGAGAATTTAATTAATGCTCTTGTCAGCCTCAAAAAGCCCTACAAGGGGCCCCAAGAAACCATTTTGCTTCTATACCCCATTGGACCAAAGTGACTTTAAAAAGGACTGGCGAGCTCACAGTGCCATCATCAGAGCCCCCTGAGAGTTTCACAAGTGAGCTATAAAGCCTTTGAATCTACAAGGAAAGGGGATTTGCTCATATAGTTAATACTACTACTGATAGAACTGTACATCCAACATCTGATTTTATATGAAATATGCATTTACATTAGCCTGGCAAGCCATACTATAACATTAAAATGTATAGTCTGGCAACGACCAATAGACCTCTGCTCAATCCAAGGGGCGGGATGAGCGCTGTCTTTCAAACTGCCTCTGCACATAATAGGGTAGCGCTATGACCAATCAGAGCAAAGAACAAGATGAAGTAGTCAAAGCGACGGAAACAGGCAAACAGCAAATACATCTTTCTTCGAAAGAAATGACTTGAGTGCATTTTCTTGATCAACTTTCAAAGAAAAGGACAAGTCTAATTCTGCCAAAGTTGATGCCAACTCTGATTCAAACGACTGCTTTTCCTTCGCCAACACCATCTTTCTTGTTGTTCACCGTCGCAGGCCTGTCGTCATCGCATTAAGCCCGCCCAACAACTCTCTAAACACATAGAGCGCTGTGATTGGTGAACACAAACGGTGTTCAGGACCTACAAAGTCCCTATGGCTCGTTGCTAGACGTACTGGCTGAGCAAATCTATTTGCTGCTGCTAGGGTGCGCCTAGATTTCCAGGCTACATTTGCATAACATTAAGCACAAATTATCATGTCTACCCAGAGACAAACGTCTGATTTCTTCATGTAGTCTACATCTACATATACAGCCAAACACACACAAAACACAGGAAAAAAAAGTTTTGAAACACAAACTAGAATTGAAGTATATGCACTTCCAATTAATAAGTTTCCGACTTCTTGTGTGTGGTACTCATTAAGTCCTGTTGTTACCGCAAATTTTAATTAAAATATTACAGCTTGGCTTTGGGTTTTCTTTGTACCTTTTTAATGACTGGGAGGTTTTGTTATGCTAGAGCACAAACTGGCATATTAGCCTTTTAGCTGATAAACCTGCTTACTTCTGAAAGCAGAGGGAAGGGGACTGTCATTGTCTTACATGAAATAAACAACTACTTCAAACTCATTTGACTGATGTCCACATTTGAGGCATTCCACAGAGGCTCAAACTCACAGTGATGGGCAGTGCATGTGAAGACACTTTAGTCATGTGAGTGAGTGCTGAAGTGTAACTGCAATACACAAAATCTCTGCTTGAAACCATGTCTGACATTCAGCAGGGATTTGGGGGATTTCATTGTTAGATTTAAGAAAATTCCACTGCACAACAGAACAGAATAAACAGATGAAAGAGGCTTCAAAATAAGATGCTTGAAGGACTTCAAAAAACCTAACCTGCATTCAGTTGCATAAATTCTGTGTATTTGAGAAAATGCGTCACACTGTAAATTACCTTTTTTTTTTAACACAGCAGTCACTCTGTTTGCCTCATCTATTGTTGTGAATTAGCTCCACAGTCATATATTAAAGGCGCAGTCTGTATCTTTGTCCCACTGAGACTGTGAAAGTGATCTGAACAAAAAGCATTTTTTTCTTATTCCAAAACAGCAAAAGAAAATCAAATCTAGCCCTGCTTTAATAATTGTTCCTTTCACCACAGACTGCAAGACAATGTCCATATAGTTACAGTACTTTCTGGACAAAAAAGGTTCAATTAACACAAATACAGGATAGCAAACTACATGCATTTATAGTAAAAGCACTACTGTTTGGATTATTTTTAGCCTTGACTGTCCCTGCATTCTCTGTCTTCCTTAAGCACAATGTAGGTTACACAGCTTACTTGACTGTATGTCGGCAGTTTTATCGCATTATTTCCACCATACGAATCTCAACTTTATCATGCACAATATGCACAATGCTGTGTTTACCTCAGTGTATTGTTATAATGTAATGTACTGTATATTGGGATGTGCCTGAGTTGTGTGGTATCCCCTTTTCTGCTTCAGAAGATGAGTCCTTTTGAGTCATTTCTTCAACTAAACACCACAAAGACCAAGGACACGGCAGTAGATTTTAGAGGTGACTCACCTCACTGACCCTTATCTAAGGTACAGCCATCAAACATGTTGATGAGCATAAATATCTTAGTACAGTCATTGACAACAAACTGAAATTTGATGCAAATGCTGAGGCCATCAGTGAGAAAGGGCAGCAACGCCTGTACTTTCTAAAGAAGTAAAATATTTTTAACATAGATAGAAAAATGTTTTTGTTTCACCAGTCTTCTTTTCAGTCCATACTTACCTTCTCTTTTATTGCCTGGTATGGTAACAACAAACGTCAAGAGCAAATATCACCTGAGCCATATTGTAAAAGTAGCTGGCAAGGTGGTAGGCATTCAACCGACCCCCATGACAGTTATCTTTGAGAAGCAAGCCCTCCATAAGGCTGGGTCTATGTTAGACTTGGCAAAACACTCATCAACGGTGAATGTGAAACCCTCAGGCCAGAGACTTAGAGCGCCTTTCCACAAGTGCAATAAAAGTAGGAACTCCTTCATTTGATGTGCAATAAAATTACTTAATTTGTACAATATTTAATTCTTCATTGAACTTTTTCATCATGTTGCCGTTGTCTTCATCAATAGTTGTTTGTACTATACTATTATGTTTTTAGCCAGTGCATCTCATGCACCAGTGAACTTACTTCTTCTTCTTCTTTTTTTTTTTTTTGTTTGTTTGTTTGTTTGTTATGTTGCAATGAATTACTGTTCATATAATGGTAAACAACAAATATCCAGCAGTTTCCTGCAATTGATGAATTACATTTTAAGTAAATCCAATGATTTTCATTCTTATAAAAAATGTGTGGTTGCCTTTGTTCACTTCAAGATGCTATTGTTCAGAGTACTGAGTATGTTCCTGACAATATTAATTGACATCATGACATAAGATCACCACAATATGGGGCTGAAACTATATTTCATGAATATGCAGGTAGATTAACTGAGTTTACTCTGTATTACATTCCTCTAGGAGTAGTGAGATTTTTCCCATCACTAACACAGTAGGCTTGAGGAGAAAAAGATCAAATAATTACAACAATTACTTATTTTGCTTTATCCCTGCCTGACATGCACAGCACATTCACATATGCACACAGAGACTGAATATAATAGCTGTGGTAAGTGAAGTACTGTCAGCACTAATAACAGTGTTGCCACTAAAATAAGTGCAATAAAAGCAGGGAAAGATGGCATAATATATGCCTATGAAGACACTAACTAATGCTTTCACCCTAATGCGAAACTGTATGCCTGAAGCTTCGCACATCCTCACACACTGCACGTACACTTGCGCAAAGTAACATTTTTGACACGCACATGTAAATATACACACGGGCAAGAAAATACAGGCTACTATAAAGCGTAGTGTCTTTGTTTTAGAATGCACACAAGATGATATCATTATTGGTCTGTTCTTTGTGTGTCTGTTCATGATACCACAGGTCAGACATGCTCTGTATATCCTTGGGAAAACACAGGGTCACATGTGGTGAATAAGCTACAAAGATAGGTTTGAGGATTTCAGTCATAGATATAGAATAGTTTTAATAGTCTTAATAGCTTCATATCAATAGCTTCAGTCCTTCAAGATGTCCATGTTGAAAAATGATAAACTCTCAGCTCAATAGACTGAAGGAAAAAGAAAATTTTATAATCTCCTACCTGTTTCCTCTGTTCTGATGCCTCCACTCAGGCTTTCGCTGACTTTATTGAGACACAAAGTGCTCCTTTCTCTTGTCTGGGTACTCTGTTGTGTATCCTTTATGAAGATTTTCTGGTGGGGGCCAGTGTTCCCAGAGTTGGCAGGTGGTTTAGCTTGTTCAGCAAAATCTTCTTTTGCTCTTCTTGGAATTGAGATGCGTCTTTAGTAGTTCTGCCAGTTACCTGGGGCAAAGCTGTCCTAATGCTGAAAAAAAGGCAAATGCAAAATAAAATTTAAAAAGAAAAGAAAGACTAGTTATTTTAAAATATTTTTGTTACATCATTTTTATTTCTAATCTGTCATACACAGTCAACATTTTTTTTACTGAAAAAGTGGTTTTCTTATTACAGCTATTTTTGTAACAGTAGAGTAAATCTGAGTGCTCATAAGGGAAATTCAGGTTTGATGAAAATTTCAATATTGCTTATAACAACAATCAACATATTTCTTAAATGTTCATAGAAAGGAACAGTTTATTTAGTATCAGAATAGAAATACCCTCTGGTAAAATATGCCTATTTTTGGATAGAGGCAACTAGAAAAATAACATTAAATAATGCATCGCTCAGCATGGAAGGATTTCAAAAGAAAATGGAAAGGCAGGGGAAGCGCAAATTTCTGCCTGCCTGCCTGCCTGCTTCTGTCTGTCAGTCTGTCTGTCTGTCTATCTATCTGCCTGCCTGCCTGCCTGCCTATCTGCCAGCTTGCCTCTGTCTGTCTGCCTGTCTGCTTGCCTGCCTCTGTCTGTCTGTCCGTCTGTCTGTCTGCCTGCCGGTCTGTCATCTATCTATCTATCTATCTATCTATCTATCATATTTCTCATGTTCTAAATGCTCTCTCCTCATCATTCTTTCTTTATCTCTCCTTTTCTCTTTTTGTCCTCCTCACATTCTCTTCCTTTTTTCCAGGTGCTGCCATTCACTTAAAATTACTTCAACATTATCAGGGCAGATAAGCAGGATGACAGTAATGGCTTATGATCCATCAGAAGGGTACAAGGTGACAGATGGCTCGGCCTGTTAGAGGTACTATATATAATGAGATGCTACCTATCCTCCAGAGCTGGACACCTGTCTCAGCACACCTCAAGCCATCAGTACACAATACACTGCCTGCCTATGAATAATTTGTGCAAATAACTGTCAGAGAAACTGACATGCAGGGCTCCCTTTTCTCTCTCTTGATCTCTCTCCAGTACTTTCACCCACACACGCACACACAAACGACCACAGATATACCCATGCAGTCTAAATTTGTTAGGGAGAACCCGGCCAGTTGCTCCAAAGTGAGCTTAGCGTGACATCTCATTTTCAGCTGTAATACTGGGCTGATCCTGCTCCTCCCTTACAAGTTAAGAGGAGAAAGAGTGCTGTGTAACACTTGATCATGACTAGTAAGTAGGCATATGTATGTGAAGAGGAGAGGACACGCCTCATGAAAACACATACTGTACAAACTGAGGAAAATATAAATCCTATTAGCTCAAACTAACAGTGCTTACAGGCAACATGATTACTCACATCATGGATGAAGGATGCATGTTTTGCATGAATCCTACAGGCCTAAACAACCATATACAATTTTACTGTAGAAATATAAACACACAAGGTTTCATGCTATTCATTTAGATTGTGTGCCCTTATGCCAAAAAAAAAGACTTTCAAAGACCACAGGAACAACCTCAATGAAGACAATGTAATGTTATTTTTTATGGATGTGTTTTTTTGTGTTAATAGGCCTACTCAGAGTTTTAGTAAAATTTCAGCTGAAAGGTCCTCACAATGGCCAGAGCTCCGAGGAAATTTTGCCTAAGTGTAGTGAAAATTCCTGCTTGAACTATATTTATGTTAGACAGTCCAACAGCTTTCCTGTGGGTATGTCCTCAGGTCAAATTGTCAACTTTCTACGCAAGATGTCAAAAACTAATGGCCAGATTTCTATTAAATTTGCCAGCAATGTGTACGATCCCTGGAGGTTGAATTCTAATACGTCGGTTGGACCTTCTGACCTTTCCTGTTGAGGCAGCAATTTCAAACTGTGCAAGAAGACATCTGTTCTGAATCTGCCAAAAAAATTACTGAGCAAATTTATGCACTCCCGAGAATGAAACCTTTACATTTCGGACAGTCCATGTGCTTTGATCTTTACAACTCTAATCTCATGCCCTGGAATGATGACCCTGAAATATAACAGCGATTTGGCTGCTATTTTCACGTTAAAAGGCGAGATAATGTCTCAGTTTCAAGTCAAACAACTTAATCTAAGATATGGGTTTCAGTTGAGCAACAAATTCAGCTTGAACAAGTGCTTGCTTTCATCATCCACGTGTGACAGAGAAAATCATCTTTGATAGCATGTTGCTGCATCTCTGAGCAAGGAGGCAATTTGTTTTCAGGTTTTAATTTCATCCTCAGTAGAGGATAGGCACCGTCTTTGACTACTGTCTCAGCTTCAAGTGTTTTTAGAACAGTGAAATGCTGTGAACAAAGGACACAGCACAGAATCTGAAACATGTTAATGTCACTATGCAACTTAAGTCAGACACTGGCTTAAACAACATGGCCCCCAAAGGACCTGGAGCAACTTGGTTGCTTATACTCTATACGCAACACCTGTTAAGCACTTCACATCGAGTGTTAATATATTCTTTCAGTTTATTTATTTCTCTCTTACAGATGTACACTTTCTCTCTCTGCCTCTCAATCTTTCTCTACCTCTCCCACTCATAATCACATCAAAGAGAAGCAGCTGCTGACACAATGAGAGGGTTGGAAGTGAATCAGTCATTATTCTTCTGTTTAGTTGTATATGCATGCGCGCACACACGTCGCACACAGAGGAGAAGTCTTACTCATAGGTGCAGTGCAGTCAGCATTTTTAAAGCCCCCACACCTTCTCATGGGTCCATGGGTGGATTGCACAAATGACTTACACATTTCATCAAGGTGAACAGTGACAACAAACCATAAGGAGAGAAAAGAAGAGGAGCTGGGAGAGAGGCAAAGTCAGCACAAATCAATGGATACAGGGTTTTTCTACAATGTACAGTGGAATAGATTCCATAGCCTGTTCACACCTTGTTGGTGTGACAGCCTGTTGTTTTAAGAACAACTGAAATTAAACCCTTTGTGCAAGTGCCTGATTTTCTTTCAAAAAGTAATGGACTTGTTGAGTGGACAAGTGGCACTACTCTGAACTTCATCCAGATAACTGTGGCTCCGAGCAGCTATTAGAGTAAAAAAAAAAATATGTCAGAGTCAATCAATCAAACCAATCGTGTTTTACAATAAAGAGATCGTTCAAAAATTCACTCCTGTTCTTTGCAAAATGGTCACAATTTCTGTATTAAATGGCTCCATGAGTGATTGGTTGAAAATTCAGTTGGTCAAAGCCAAAAAGACAAGCAACTGTGAAATCATTTTAACAGGTGCTTTTCCTCATGTCCAATATTTTAATGAACGATTGGTGTCAAGGCTGTGAGTTGGTATGCTCTGTTGAGTTCAAAAAATGCCCCAAATTTCACTCATTTCCAGCTCACTCTACAGAGTTTTCTTTCCATTTTATGCAAGTGTCTCCACAATTTCACTTAAAGTCCTAGTTTTTAGGATTTAGCAGTATCTAGCAGTGAGTAAACACAATATTCCTCTACTGATTTTCCCTTTCTAAGTGTGTAGTAGTGCCAACAATGGACACAAAACTTGCAAAATGCACAAAAGACCCTCTTTGGCGCCAGTTTGTCTATTCCCGCCTACTGTAGAAACATTGCAGTTCACCACGGCAGACTCCTTGAAAGAAGACTTGCTACATTTGCAGATTTAAAGATCTCATTTTGTGGTTAACACAAAATATTTATTATTTTTAGGTTATTATAGGTTACTGCAAACTTACTAATAAATATTAAAATGAATATTCTGCCAGCAGATCCCCCTAAATGTCAAACACTGGACCTTTTACCAGAGTTTTTATTCATTGTATGGTCTAAAGACTATAGCTGTAACTATATATATA
>JAPQLA010000009.1:13892176-13902994 GCA_029822935.1 Naso vlamingii
GTTAGTTATGTCGATATGCAGGCCACAGTTATAAAGTACACACGAGCACAGCCAGCTATACGCAGACGGTTGGGAGAAGCGGTTGGAGAAGAAACAGCCAGCAGTACAGCGGGCACCGGTGGGCACCAGCGTAGATGATTTAAAGCAAAGTTCAGCAAAGGCAAAGCACCAGTCAGCAACGCCGGTGTAGGCGAAGCAGTGTAGACAAAGCAGTGTCAGCAAAGCAGCGTGGACACAGCCGGGGTAGGCAAAGCGGCAGCGCTTCTGAACGCGGGTTAGCGTAGCAGCAGCTTCCCCATGCAATAATTAAACAGACCCTGGCATACAAAAGGAAACTTATATTAGCAACAAAATAATAATTTAAAAAGATAAAAAATAGCGCCATATAGTCTCGGCGCAAGGGACAGGAAGGACCCACCAAATGGAGCTCCACAAAAGATAAATGTAACTTCTATAACGATGGCAAACGCTAAACACCTGCAGACAAACGAGTGGAGCAAACAGAAAGTGAGGCGACCAGAGGGCGGGGCAGGGCGTGCCTCCAGCTTCAGAGCAAGAGAGCGCCCAGGTGACAGCTACCTGCTTTTATAGACTGCGCCCCCTGCAGGGATTGACTAATTACAGCAGGGCAGGCCAACTTACACCCAGCATGAATACAATCTCATTCTGCTACATATATATGCTTCTTCTTTTTACATGTAAAGAAGCAGACTGTTTGCTCATATAGAGTTCACTGTATGCCCTGTTCAAAATAATATAATCAGTGTCATAATACATAATGATGCTTTTACCAAATTCATTATATCAAATATAATGTAGGTCTTACTTATAATTCTTAAGAAAAAAAGGATGGATGTTAAACAAGTGACAGTGTCTCCCTCCATCTGCTAAAGACGTCATATCAGTAGCTTATGTGTGTGCATCATATCTAGACCCTTTGAAGCTAAACACACCAAACACATTTAAAGAGTCTCTGTAAGTCAAGATATTGTTGCTACCAAAAAAACAAATGTTCTAAGGAGAGCAGGTGTGTGTCTAGAACACAGGTAATGTTCCATAGTCCCATAGGCAGGTTGGCTAACTGTGAGAGGGAGCACAGATCTAGTAAATGTGTTACTGCCGGTTAGAAAACGATGCCAAAGGCTCAAGCAAGCACGAACAAGACATTTTGGAGAACTTCGTCTTGTTCTGGCATGTTTCACACACTCACAGACTCAATACCTATTAGAACTGAAACAAGAGCATCAAATAAAGCATGAAGAAACAGTGTGCGTAGTAAACCACCAACAATGCAGCTACATGAGCTAAGCCTCTAAAGATGTTTTTTTCAGAATTTGGGAATAGGGGACTGGGAAACTGAAAAAATGCCCACTACTTGTTACATGATAACACCACTGACAAAGTGGAAGGACTAGAGAGGAGGGAGGATTGATACTGAGCTTCCAACAAATACCGTCTATCTCCATTGCACACCCATCTGTCTTTCTTTCTCTGTCTTTCCTTCAAGGCACATGTGTCCTTAGTACTGCCAGGCAAAATCTGCCACTAAGGCTCCTAACTGGAGAGCTTTAGGCAGGAGAGATGGAGAGAGTGAGAGAGAGAAGGCGAGACAAAACGGCAAAGAGAGTGTGAGAGAGAGTAGGAAGACAAGGAGAGCTTTGGTGATAAAAAATAAAGTGACGAGAGATAGAAAAGCTCAACAACAGAAATTGCTAGACCTCAATGTTTGAATGCTTGTCACAGACTGTTTTTGTATGTGTGTGTGTGTGTGTGTTTACTGTATGTGTGTTTGAAAGAACTTATCCTTCCTCAAGGTAGTCTGCTGAGTCATGAGTCTGATTCATGAGGAAACCTTTTAAGGTGTGCGTCAGCGTGTGACTGTACATACGAAACTGGAATATGACAGACAGTATATCTGAGGTGTTATGCAGCCTTCAACATTGGCCATCAGTCCACTGTACAAATGTACAGTATAGGCATGCACACACACATGTCCTCACACACACTACGAATAATCTAATAAACAGATATGTCCAAGTCAGCTTGTTAGTTTCATCTCATTTTGATACCTAAAATTTCTGGGTCTCATTCTCAACTCATCAGTATTTGATGAATTGGGAAACCCAACTCGTCAAATACTGATGCTTTGGGTCAGTGGCAGGCCTTAACTACCCATCCAAAGCGTCAGTGTTTGAAGAGCTGAGAATCTTACAAATAGGACCTTAAAGCATCTTTTTTGTGTTGATGGTGGTATGTTTACATTTATGCAGCAAATTGGCCTTTTAAGCACTCAGTACCATTTTACAAAGTAAACAAAGCTCAATCTTCCACTTTCATCACAAGCCCCCTTCAGTATGCTGAGCTGCATAAATGAGTAGTAAACATTCATGTTGCCTGTGAACATAAACCAAAGCTTTTCTAGCTCGCCAAAAGCCACAATGCAAGCCTCTGTTTTAACCAAACCTTTGGCAGAAGGGTTTAGGTTTTTGACTGAGTGCTTATGTGGACGCAATCTCTTGTAGAACACTGTGGATTAGAGAGAGAATGGGGACTTTGATAATCCCCCCAACCTCTCTCTGTCTCTCTCACTGTCTCTTCATCTTTCTCTCTCAGCCTCTACCTCCCTCGGGTAATGGATGACAAATCTTTATGGGATGGGGATGCCTTTAGATAATATTTAGAAAATGTCAGGGTACTATCAAGACAAGGTTTCATTGTTTTTCTGATTTTATATGTGATTTTATGTAAGATAGCTATATATGATTATCCTTGTTGGAAGTATTGTACGAAACTTCATCGGCACACCAAATATTACTGTTTAGGGCTTAAATATATCCCCAAACCTTGCTCTGATGTCCTTTTGTGCTGCATTGTCTTGACTGACAAGACTTTGGGGTAAGTAAACTCTTCGATGTAGTCAAGAGTGTCTCCATTCACCATGATTGGTGCATCTGGAGTGGCATTAATGCACATCACTTGGGTTTTGGAGATATGGATGTTCAAGCCTGTCTGTTTGGTAAACTTGACGAGAACAGCAAGATCATCAGCAAGGTCTAAGTCTAGACATTGTACAGTGCAGCCTCACCCGATGGGACAAAAACTGCTCCTAATGGGTGTTGACCCACATCTCATTGTCTGGGTCCTTTCATTCCTGACAGAGAGACAGCAATGGGTGAGAATTGACGGCCATTGCAGCTCCACTCAAACCTTCTCCACTGGTGCTTTACAGGGCTCTGTAATCTTCCCTGTGTTGTTCACCATTGACAATAATGACTACAGGATCTCAGAACCTGGATGGACTTATCCTCAGAGCAGTGTAGGAGGAGCTGCCTTGACCTTAATATCTCCAAGAGCAAGGAGATGGTCGTTGACTGCAGACAGGAACAGTTTACCATCCTTACACTAAAGGTCAACTCCTAGAACATAGAAAGAGTGGAAGAGTACAGATACCTCGGCACCACCATCGACTACAGACTCACCTTCACACGCAACAGTGAAATAATCTTCTCCAAATGCC
This sequence comes from Naso vlamingii, assembly GCA_029822935.1. Lineage (NCBI taxonomy): Eukaryota > Metazoa > Chordata > Actinopteri > Acanthuriformes > Acanthuridae > Naso > Naso vlamingii. Next base: position 13,895,694 of record JAPQLA010000009.1, read on the forward strand.
AACCTCTTCTTTCTGAGGAAACTCCGTAAACTCCAGGTCTACCAGTCAACCTTACCCATCTTCTACAAATGCTTCATCCAATCCATCATCACCTTCAATGTTAAAGCCTGGTTTAGTGCCCTGAGTAACATCCCCCTCAACCCTCTCAACAAAATAATCAGAATGAGCAGCAAAATTATCGAACTTGACCAACAACCACTAACCAGCATCTGCAGCAGGTGTGATGAACTGAAAGGCCTTCAAATAACTTTGTGCCCACCTCCATTGGACTCAATAACACCTTAGCTAGCCTACTGCTGATTTATTTATTTATGTACATTGTCACATTTTTTATGTAGTTTTTTCAGGGATATTCTTAGCTATTTTTACACCACACCTGTATGTTGTCTACCCTGATATCATATGTGTGTCATGTTGCAATGTGTTGTTGTGTATGCACTGATGCTTTCAACACAAAGTTCCGAAAGGAAAATAAAGTACGTTGGACTTTGACTTTACTTTTTTGTAAGCCGCTTCTGCTACAGATCTGTCATTAAAGCATTTTGATTGTTTTCCATGCTGCATTCAAGGCAACAGTAGAACAAATCAATCGTTGTGACCATTCCAAAAGTGCGGTCAAAAAAATACAAACCGCTTTTTTGAAAACATACCCCAAGTACCTAAATTTTACTAATAGTTGTAATTACTTTACTGTCACACTTTGCAAATACAATCTCTTTGTTTTGTCAGTTTCTTCAGTCACAATAAAAAACAGAGCTGAATGCCACATGAAATCAGTCAGAGTGCGGACATTTTAATGGATTTTTATCTTAATGCAGGTGAAGATAAAATATACATTTTGCCTCTGTTTCTTCTTCAGATTATAGCTCAATGCGTTAACATCTGGAGCCTGTGTGATACTTTGCAGAATGTTGCATGCACATCCATCGCTGTGCCTGAATATACGTACAAAGTAGACGTAAAGGCTGAAATCAAGTATGTTTCTCTTATAAAACAGGACCCTGTGTCCACACAATTATAGAACAATACTTAGAGTAATGCTAAATTTGTCATGTATTTATGGGGTATTTAAACAAATTCTGAAAAAATAATACATTGTTATAATCATCACATCATTAGATAAGAAGTTGGCGCAGAACAGAGGAACAATCTACATTTGTTGCAGCAGATCAGTGGCATAACAAAGAAATGTGTGACCTGTTTCTCAAGTGAAATCCTGAAAACAGCATTATGTTTGCAATTTCTTTGTGCCTGAAAATATATATTTATATTTATCAATCATTTCTTCTGCAGCAACATTAATGTAATTAGTGACTTAGATGATGCTTTAAATGGAAACCATGCTACTACAGGTGTGGGCTGATTGCTTGGATCAGTATTTTGTCATTCTTTGTACTCAGGTTATGATGTAATAACAAAGAAAAGGCTCTCACAAATATAGACACTGAATAACTCCCTTACTTACCCTGATCTGACAGAATACGGAAACTTTTCAGGCAACAGATGTTTGCTTATTGCTTTCATCGACTCATGGATGCAATGGACTGTTTATTAGAACATAAACAGTAAAATTCAGTACTGCTAAGAATTACCTTTATAAAAGATTGTAAAATAAAAAGTTCATGATTCAGAACAGTGCCTTCCCAATTGTGAAAGTCTCTCAACTATGACACATTTACATTTAAATTACTGTTCATTTCATGTGAGCTGTTTACAGTACAGTAAGCAAATAATCACAACCTTTTACTCATAAATAAAAGTGCTTTTATTTTTGCATATAAACCAATGCACAGTGCAGTGCCACACACACACACACATACACACACACACACACAGACTCACATGCTCACGTACACTCTTCTAAGCTTTTGTCGCCTGGCTGGTGGATTAAGTGCGAGCATTTGTGAAATCATTTGAGCCCCCTGGGGTGCAAAGCAGAGTGTAGAAGGTGTGTATGTGTGTGTGCACGCATACATATGTGTCTGTCACTGTGTTTATGCCTGCATGTGGTGTGCATTTGGCTCTGGTTTGTACAGATTTTACAACGTATGTCTGTCTGTGTCTGTGGCCTAAAGTGTGTCTGTGTGGTTCAGCTCTACTGGGACTGCACACCAGTGAAACTACCTTAAAAGAGTTTAAAGAAAAAATACTTGAAAATGAAAAGAACAAATGAACTTCCCTTGGCTTGTTTTAACAGAGGATGTACAGCAATCAATATTATTATTGACCGAGGGGAGAGGTAGCAGTATTTGTCTGACAATCGATTACTTCAAGCCAACAGCTTATTTCTACATTTTAGCCTCTATGACTCCAGACTGTGAGTCTGAGAAGCTGACTAAGCATCATTGAGAATCTGGAGGAATTTGAATAGGCGAAACATACATGTTTTTCTTTCCTTTCCTTTTTTTACTCTAAGGTATGAATGAAGGTACAGGTATATATACAGTACACACTGATGAGTTTTGGTCAGTTTGTACCATGAGAGTGATTGCAGATGTGTGTCTGCAGGCTGCAGGTAGGGACAAGAGATGTGTTTCTGATCTTTCAACCCCTGGAATAAACTAGAATTATTCTGCCCTCCAAACCAGTCTGTCTGTCTGTCTGCCAATCTGTAGTTCAGTATAATATTGAGGTGCTTGTACATTATTTGAATATTTCATGCTATTTTATTCTTCACTACATACCTTAATTTCTGAAAAATGACTCTTGGTATAAAAATCTTCACATCAACCAGCAAAAACATAATTATGCTGCTTCCACAGTAAGGTATTATCAATCTCATGCTTTCTCTTTTAGGGGGCATTTTTCATCTTACAGGGGAACAACATTCACTTTTTTGACTTTTGCTGCTAGCACTTTTGTGACTTCTACAAGTCACAAGTACAAGTAAAATTACGATTAATGCTATTTAACTCAAGTAAAAGATCTGTAAGTCCAGTACTAGTCTTTCCACTATCCCAGCAACTCTACCACCCTTTTTTTCTGTCTGCCTGCCAAGGTCTGTATGCATGCACTGGTGTTCCTCCTGTCTCACCAGTTTTTCTCACTCTAAGCTCCACCTCTCTGTCTCTGTTTCTCTCTCCCTTTGTCTCATAGTTTATATGTACGTTTCAAGTGATATATGTAACCTGCAAGCAAAGCAAAATTCATATCGACTGATGGATAAGAAAGAGAGACTGAAAAAGACACTCTTTTTTGGTATACAGCAGCTCAGGAAAAATATGCTCTCAGAACTCGGGGGCAGGGGGGCTCACAGAACTTTTTATTTTGTTTGTTGTTTCTGTATCTAATCCCAATATAAGTGTCTCAAGTTATAAATATGGATTTTACAGGAGAGACATGACATTTCCAGTGTTGCACAGAGGTGATCTATGCCAAGAATACAACAAACAAACTCCTTTTGTTTAAATAAAAAAAAAGGTTATACAAAAAACCTGACACTTGATTTGTTATGCAAAACCATCTGGGACAGTGTGCATGGAATCTGTCTGAAAAAACAAAAAAAGCTCTTTAAAAAAGGTGATTGTCTTTCTGACTATCACTGCATAACTCTAAACAATCAGATCAATGAAACTTACAAAATGCTACCAGGGGAGCCAGTTGGTAAATCAAACTGTCGAAGTCAGTTGAGGTAAGAATAAAAACCTCCTCAATCTGACACTTTATTCATGAATACTTTGATATCAGATAGGTATTTGCTGACCTCTTAAGGAGCCACGACTGTTGTTTTCAAATAGACAGTCGCTTCTCTGGCTGGCCATCACACCAATAAAAAAAAAAATTTTTTAAACACCTTTAGCCACTGAAAGGATGCTAATTGGTCTGAACCACTTTGGTTCAGACTTAAGTGCATAGCTTGAAGGTAAGAATAAAAACATCTTCAATCTGACATTGAAGATCGACGTGATCACATGATCCCGCTGCCTTGCGAGGCAATAATAAATTAGGTTTTAAGAAAAATAATATTCCATACAATCTTTTACTTATACCATGCACATACACATGCTGTCCCAGAATAAGATTGAAATAATTTTGAGTGGTTATTGTTGAGCTTCTGCTGAAGTCCAAGTTCTATGTGGCAAAAACAGCCATGACTTCTCAACTAACTTAAGCCCTGTGTGAAAATAAAGCAGCCCCCTCACTGATTTGAATGGGGCCCATCTGTTGGCAGTTGATAGTTTTGCCAAAGCAGAAGGTTCCAGGAAAAATCTGCAGGGTCCTCCAAGAAATAAGTACACACAGTAACTCGAATTTTGCCCTAAATAAAATGCAGTGGTGTAAAACACTGTCTTATGTCATTATAAACCAGTCTGTAGTGTTTCATCCTTTAATAAGCCTTCACACTCTTCCGTTTTGCAAATTGGTCCCCCTGGATCATAGTTTGTTTTTTTTTTCTTGTTTTTTTTTTTTTTTTTTAAATATTTTCAATCTTGTGGGTATAATTTTTCTTTCTGTACTGTAACAAACAGCTCTGCTTCTTTTTGTAAATGTAAGATTGAAATAACAATGCGTGTAAAATCAGGCTGATTCTGGACACATTTACGGCCAAGACATTGAAATATTCAGTTTCTGTAGGCCATGGCACAAATTAGAAACAGATGCTTCAGTAGAGCATACCGCCACATACTCATCCAACTACACTGTGCCTAGACGTACGCACACACACTCACACACATGCACATACAAGCACAAATACAGGGGGGAACAGAGATACTGTCTCTCTGTGAAGCTGCAGCTGCAGAGTGGGTGACAAAGCTAAAATATTTATACCAAGATCTTAGCAGTCTGTGCTGAGAGCGAGGCAGAGACAGAGGGAAAGATTGATAAAGAGAGGGAGAATGGGAGGGAGGCCACAAGAAAGAGAGTGATGGAAAGTGTCACTGGGTGTGTGTGTGTGTGTGAGAGAGAGAGAGAGAGAGAGAGAGAGAGAGAGAGGGAGATGCAAAGCAGAGTGATAACAACAGAGAGGGAATGAGAGATGAGATGAGTGTGCAGCACAGATGCCAAATGAATCTAGGGCAGTTCAGAAAAAAAGCACGGCATTATTCCAAAATCCACTTTGTACATGTGTGCAAGTATGTGTGTGTAATTTTATTTCTATATTTGTGTGTGTGAGCGTGTGTGTAATGTACAGGCAAATATATAAGCATCCCTCTAATGTGACTGAACGTACTTGCCAGAGGCTGAAATTCAAGAAATACCACGACTTTCTTTTTTGTTCAATCTTCAAGCTTTTTATTCATCACCCTTTAACAATTACAGTGCTCTCTGCATCACAGCCACTCTTCTCCCAGCATGTTCTGCCTCTCTCTCTCTCTCTCTCTCTCTCTCTCTCTCTCTGTCACATAAACACATACACACACACACACACACACACACACATACACACACAAACATATTCATCCATTACCTATAAGCACTTATCCCTGGCAGGGTCGCAGTAATTTTTTCCCCAGCAAACTCATTGAAGGATTTTGTGAACGCAAGCATGGGTGTGGGTTAATAGGGGTGGAAGGTTGGCACAAAGCAAGATGATGGCAGATGGCATCCTTACTTAACACACATACAGTCACACACACACACACAAACTAAACACTGACTAGACAGAAACGCACTCACACAGGTTGGTTTCAGGAAAAGCTTTGTTAACTCCACTAAGCCACCAGTGAGGCAATCCTTTTAGAATAAAAATATATTTTTCACTGAGTTTATGTCAAGATTGGACAGTTTCCAATGATGGTGGATTATTAAATTTGTATGTCTCACTTTTAATTATTGGGCTCACAGTTCAATTCTAAGTCAGCCCTAAATTAAATAAGCTGCTGCCACTTTTATCAGCACATTTTTTTTGTGCGCAGAAATTTCACAATTCAGGAACGTATTGTGCTCATTATCGTCAGTAAATTATTTCAAATGACTGCAGTTACTTAACTCATTCAGATAAAGAAATTCATACACCCACATATTTATCTCTGTTTTATTTGTCATTTTCTTTCAGTCAAATGGTAATTTTAATTAAGACTGAATAGTAAAACTGAAATTATGAGTATGTCAATTCTGTATTGGCTCATTGGGCCCCACAGTAAAAGCCTCAAAAATAGCAACCTGACAGAACCACTACATGAGTCATATCAAGCTCCTTCTTCCTTTACAGATTATTAAATGTGAGATGCATCCAAAGACTGGGCTTCCCTGAAGATCAAACTTGTTGAATTATTTTTTGCTCTTTAATAGCATCATAAAGACCCCCATCTGTAGTGATGGGCATTCCACCTCCTCTTATTGAGCCGTTTTTTTTTTTTTTTTTTTGGCTCGGCTCAGCAACAAAGGCGGCTCTTTCAGATTCCAAATATCCCTTCATTTTTTGCTTGCAATTTGATTTTTTTTCTTTAATAGCCAAATTTAGCTCCAGCCTTACTTTAAATCAGCCAAATTTAGCATTGATTTGGCCTATGACTGGTTTACATGCCGTATGTCATTTAAATTATTCAAAGTAATTATACTTATCCTACTACTAATACTACATTTCTGACTGTCACTCATATTGTGTCTTCTCCATTGTGCTGCACAGTGTTGTCTTAAATTGTCTCAACTAATGCCTTGTGGCTGTTGCCTTTACTCAACCAGGAAAAGTCTCATTGAGATTAAAAATCTCTTTTACAAGAGAGTACTGGCCAAGACTGGCAACACATGACCACAATATTCAGTCAGCATATGAGTGTGCGGCTAAAAGCGTGTGACAGAGCAGTGTGATGCAAAGATTGTCCTTTTATTCCACCTTAATATAATTGACAAAGAAGAAAAAAAGACGACGACTCCAAGACGGAAGCAGTTCATTTAAAAGAGCCAGCTCTAAGAGCCGATTTGTTCGCGACTGATACATCACTACTTGCCTGCACTACACAATATGATTGCAGTTGAGAGCAATACATGGTGCAGTGCTTATTTACCATTTGTTTATTTTGAGAAAAAAACTAAAACTCAGAGCCTGGAGTCTTACACATTTTTTCCCCACCTGAATTATAATGCAGACAGCGTTTCCATTTGATAAAATGGTGATACAATACGAAAAGCCTGGAATACTTTATCGGTTATCAGTACCATATAGCTTCAATTGAATGTTGAAACAAACTGATACAGATACAACAGGGATGTGATTTTGTCTTACAGTGCCTCTGTGTTTGGGGATTTATTTTGAAAGTGGGGTCCAAGCAATTTTAACGTAAGTGTAGCAGATGCAGTATGTAATGGTGACATAGTGTACTATCTAGTATTATCTAAGAGTGAATATGTGCGTGTGT
>JAPQLA010000009.1:13939992-13954066 GCA_029822935.1 Naso vlamingii
ATAATAAAATAAAAATTTTATAAAATAATAAAATACTTAAGGTGTAATTAAATGAAAAAAAAAAAACACCCCCCCCCCCCCCCCCCCCAAAAAAAAACAAACAAACAAACAAACAAAAAAAACGATGACGATATTTGGGAAAAATCTAACAGACATCTACATAAAAATTGCTAAAGACATACAGAATTAATATAGTAGTAGCCTATGTAATACAGAAAGAAATATAATATCCTTTATTTTTTTGTAACCCTCATGGGCCCAAATAGAGAAAGGAGAGGAACTTATTCAAAATATTTGAAGGGTTGGGAAAGAATTGTAATATGAAAAAGAGAGGAAACAGTTCTGAGAGCAGATGAAATAGTGACTTCATCCCCACTAGAGATTCCCCCAGAAGAAAAAAAAAAAAAACAAAAACGTTGGCCTACATACCACTAAGGACAGGTTACCTCTCTCTCTCCTGCTTCCTCTTTTGCTTTGTTTCCAGGCAAACCCTGTTAGTAAAATAGGCTGGTGGTATACCAGGAAAGTGAGGCACCTCCTCTACCCTTACAGGAAATCTGTGAACCAAACTGATGTTTGAGGTCTATGTCAGATAGATGGATCTAAAAAGGATTGCTGTTATTTGTAATTGTAGATGTACATTTTGCTTATTTCAGTGAGCTGAAAATTTTTAAAGTGCATGTATTTTTGTGTATGGCACTTTGATCTTTCCATCATACTAACACACACACTACGTTTGATGCATGTGAGCCTGAGCCAATATATGTAACGTGATCCCAACACATCCACTGCATATATACAAGGATTATTAGTGCTCCTTCTGTGAGCCGGCTGTTGGTCTCGGTCAGTGAGCATCTACAATAAAACCATCCTGCTTCCTCCCAACACACACACACACACACACACACACACACACACACACACACACACACACTGATGTGATGCCCATTTCATTGTTGGATGCCATGTTGCTGCCCCCAGCATTACATTCATCCAGCCATGATGAGTGTTTTGGATTCATATTCTAATTCCCAGTTGGTGCACTCATTTAAAGCTTCTACGATTCGCTGCATTAGCGTCGGTCAGCCTGTCCTGGAGGCATCATTATGCCTTCTGTTGAATCATGCAATTAAGCTGAAAATAGCCAGAAAAATACTTGGCAGTGGTCAGTTTGGAAGGTACATGTGTGGGACCTGTCTGTCATTACTGCACAGTGATAAGCACCAAGAAGAATGTAATACTGCTACCATTTTTATGTGCCATAAATCATGAAAAATTACTAAAGTAGGGCAAAGTGGTTGTAGCCATTGGAGAACTAAATATATTTCAGCACTGGTGGGGCACAGAGACTATTTTTGTTCTTAACATAAAGAATAACATTTTTTTGTGAGGCAGAAAGAAAAAGTGTGTGGAAGAAGAATCCCGATTTTACACATCACAGTTTTTTGTTTTGTTTTGTTTTGTTTTTTTTGTTTTTTGTTTGTTTCTTTAATCTGGTAAATTGCTTCAAGGATGTCACTTTTTTAACTATTTATTGTAAGTCAGTTAATGTCAAATGAAACAGGGGTTGTGGTCTGGCTGTGAGTCTGCATATAAAAATTTGTCTTCCCCTATGTTCTGCGTCCTCCATATCTGACTCTGTCCATAAATTTGCTGAGCCACCAGTTGTTCACTATGTGTATATGTGCTATATTTACTCACTATTCAATCATATTATCCCTTATTTGTTGTGGTTTCTGCCTTTTTCTGATTAGACTAACTAAATACAGTAGCTGACCCACTTTTCTATGACTTGACACATGAATATTCCTGTACCTTTCTTTTAAATATGGCTTTGTGAAGATGTATGTTATGACAATGGCAAAGTAGCTTTTTTGACACATATTGTAATATGTCATTAATTGCTGTTGGGCTGTTAACCACAATTTGTTGCGTATGATGTGACTTGCAGGGGTTTATATAGAAGTCTGCGTTGGGTCTGCGAAGGAATGGGTTCAGCAGGGGCGGAGTGCTCTACATGCATCCAGCCATTGAATTATTCAGCCTTATGAATCATTGAGTCCCGACACTCCTTTTTAGGCCCTCGCCTCAGAGCACCAGCCTCATAGCTTCCCACTATTTGAACATCTGAGAGAGAGAAAAAACAACAGAGAACAATCCAGACACTTTTAAACTCTAGAGATAGAATAAATGGTTTTTAAGCATGTTAGAAACATACAGGGGAGACCATGCTTTAACTATTATATAGTTATTTACTTAAATTTGCAAAATATAGGCCTACCTGTGTCTTAACATGCTGTTCCTCACAAGGTTTTAGCAAATAATTCTCAGGATTGTTAGGCTTTTTCATTTGAGCATCAGCCCCTTTTGACTAAATCATCATAAAATTTAATTAGTTTCTGCATCCAGTTGTGCTGAATCATGATATTTATTTTAGAGGATGTAGCTGCCATTACCTCATGGATTTCAGCATCCCAACAGAATGTAAAACATTATAGCACAGTTATAGGTAGATGAGACTAAAGACATTAAATTTTGTGGATTCAAAGTCATAATTTCATGGATTCAGATACCAATAGACCAAACGCTTTGTGCCACTACCTTCTTTTGAAATCCTTTGTCACCTTGAACACACAGCTATGAACTTGTTTGCACAACCAGGGGTGGGTTATTTATTATTTGTGCACACGTTCGTCTTAAAGAAAATGTTCTGTTGCTTTTAGTTTGCAAGATACAATTTAGAGATTCTCACAAAACACTGCCGTGGAACAATGATCATGTTGCCTTCACTTTCTCAACCAATTATACTATAAACAAGGAGTGTATCATGTATGTTTCTCTTTCTATAGAGACAGTGTATGTGTTCTTGTGAGGTAACAATGTTTTATGCATGGGTGGCCTTGGAGCTGTTGCTTTTCAGTGCTCCTTGTGCAGGCTGGGTGGAATAACAGGTTTGGACAGAAGGCTGCTGGTCCTCAAAGACTCCAGCTCTGACGGGCAACAGATAATTTCACAGATCATCACACCCAAGTGTACACACGTATTTGCTAACACAGAGATACACATGGTATAACAGCCTGTGAAATCGGAAAACAATTTTTTAAAAGCAAGAGTCAAATAAATTTTCATGTATGTGCATACTGCATCATGAATTGCTTCCAGTTTTTCAGTTTCCCCAAGATTTTTTAGACAGCTGTGATGAGGCAGTGTGTGATAAAGTGCGGAGTTGTAGTGTTTTACCCATTGTAACAAGAGCAACATCATTCAAACATTAAATTTCCACAGTAGACTAAACTGTGCATGTGCCATCCTATCTATGCATGCCTTATTTGCAACAAGCATAAAGACAACACCTTGAACGTTTATTTGTAAATCATATTTTTATGTATGTTTTGATTTCATGCTGTCACTGATTTTTTAGGTGTTTCTTTTTCACATTACTGCAATCAAAGGTTCTTAAATATCTCTCTCATACATAGACACATATGCATATATTGTATTTATCCTTGCTACAAAGTAAGGACCAGAAAATGTTTTTAACCAACAGAGTGAAGACATTTTTGATAAGTGAGCACATTTTGGCCGGTTTAAGAATTTCAAAGAGCTGTTTGAGGGTTAAGAAATGATTATCAGGGTTAGGTTAGAATCAACTTTAGGTTAGGGTCAAGGCAAGCATTTAGTTATGATGGTTAAGGTTAGATTAAGGGGCTAGGAAATGCATTGTATCAATGAGGCTACAAGAGGACACACACATTCATGTCACCCCGGTACCCACAGCAGGTTTACAGTCAGTATCATCCATGACTGTGTGGCTGGGAGCGCCCAGTCACACCAATTATTTGATATAATACGCATGTACCAGATGCTTTCAACAGCCCAAAAACACCCCTATTCAAGGTGCTACTCAGTGATATATAACTTAAGTTAATGTTATATCTCAAGACAAGTTACAGCGCTGAAGTCACCCTCAAACCCCCATCACATCCGCCACGCAGTTCTTTACTTTTGGTTAATTTGAGGAGTTCTTAATGTTAGTATTTGGACTGTGGTGGAGGCCTTAGCTTGTTGTGGCGCTCTCCATGGTCCTGACTTGTGCACCACATTATGGCATCAGCGTTTTTGTTTTTGTTTTGTTTTTGTCGCTCTCCATGGTCCTGACTTGCTAGTTTCGTGGTGTCCGCTATGATCCGTAACTGGTAGCAATGTCAGGATTATAGCACTGGTTATAACACTGTGGAATTTACCTAAACGCATCGCCATAGTGAAAAAACGAATATAATGATGCTAATGTGGCACCAGTTGGGCATTATGATGACAAGCACACATCAGAATACTTTTTTTATTTTAAATTATTATGGTCCATTGTTTCAACATCTATCTGTCTATCTATCTATCTATCTATCTGGGTCTCTCTCTCTCTCTCTCTTTGGTTATGATCAGGAATTAAAATTTGTGTTCTTGTTTGTCCTTGTGGTAGGGTCAGTCTCTCTCCAGCGGAAGCCTTACTTAAGTGGACACAAAGTAAAACGATCCCTTTCTGACATATCGGATGGACGTTTAAGGTCGTGCTGTTATCGATTGGCGTTCGCACGTGCAATGGTTCTGGGCTGATTCAGTCTCTCGGAGTGGTGAATTAATTCTCCTGGTCACCCTTAAGTCTGTATATAGATGATCATTTCACATTCACAGAGGCGGCTATTTCTGGAGTCAATCAATTAGGTCACATATTGGATAGAGAGAACGCTGTCCTGTTCGCGTTATGTTGTGGGCTATCCTTCCTCTCTTCTTCCCCGGGGTTTAACGTAAGGTGGCACTAGTAGCTTAGGCTTCTCTGATCACAGTGTAGCTGTGAGTGACTCATAACATTTATGGAATATATGACACCACTCTATGCCATCTTTTTTCCACTCTCCATGGCCAGAAAATCCCATAAAATCACCTTGTACAATCAAAGGTGGAAAGAGCATCGGTATTTAGAATTATATTGCATCTTTGGAGATTTCAATTTGAAATTGGCTTCTCTGGAGGCAAAAGACTGAAATGTTATCACGGGTTTAAAAAATACAAGGAAAGAAAGAAAAATTAAAATAAAGACTGCAGTTATTATCTCCCCGCATTGTCTTTTCACGTTGCTCTCGTTTGCTCTGTGTTTTGTCACAGACAATATTTGTGGGCTTTAGCGCAAATCTTACGGTCGCACCTTATTTTGGTGGAGCTATGACAAAAAGCCTCGAGCAGACGAGAGGGAGTCAGGGAAGAGGACTCTGTTTCGGGGAGGGAGGGAGGGAGGAAAGAGCTCTCTTCGTCCATTAATTTCCAAATGTCTGTTGCTAAGAATAGCCTCCCCCCTCCACCTTCCCTAACAAACACTCACATGCTCGAGCGCGCACACTTTGACGCGCATTTACTCTATTCACGCGCCCGTGTGCGCGCAGTCATTGTCAGCTTTGGTTGCAGCTGTATCTTTGCACGAGCTGCATGATGCCAACACCCCACCTCTCAGTCACATCCACACACGCGCGCGCGCATCTGGCTATAATAAGCATAGGCTACTTACTGTGTCTATGAAATGAAACGCACTAATACAACGAAGAAAGAAAGGAGAGACACAGTTGGTGTCACTTCATCCTCTAAGCCATCAGGCTTTTTTACGCATTATTTGAGGAATTGGACCGTTTAAGAGGTAACGTCCAACTGGACGATAGCCAGAGGCAGCTTCCCCCCCCTTTTTTAAGGCCATACACAATCCCTCTGTCCGTGACATACGTCTCGAAGTTTGACGAGCTGCGTGCGTCATGTGCTGCAGCTACAGAACCGACAGCGCTCTCATTATAGTTCACACAAAGTGAGAGACCACGATTTAGTGCGAGCTGCGATTTATTTATTTTACAAACAGATTCCTTTCTGATTTCCAAAAAAATAGCCGGTCCCCTCCCTTTTATAGGTGTCTTCATCCATTCACCGATCCATCTCACCATTCGTCCGTCTGTCCCTCCACTCCTCCCCTTGGGGCCGCTGAGAGAGGAGGCCGTGAGGAACGCTCTACCCTACTCCAATGAGAGAGAGAGGGAGAGGGAAAGGACGCTCTGCCAGATTAGGCTTATCAGTGCGGACGAAAGAAGACTTTTCGGAGCGGGGATGGTGAGGGACCTTCTCAGCACCGCTGCACCTCGACCAGCCAAACTAAGATCATGAGAGGGTGTAAGACGGCGGAGAAGCGGCCGTCATACCCTTGTCTTTGACGACGCCGTCCGTGTGTCCCTTGCTCAGCTCCTGGATGGTCGCGCAGGTGGCGGTGAGAAGATGATGGTTCCAACGAAGGAGGATGGTATTGAATTCGTTTGAGAAATTATTTCATCTATAGCACCCGACAACAATGACGCCGACATTTCAAAGGAAAACGGTATTTTTCTGTCTCCTTTTTACTCGAGATTGTGAACTCTGAAATAAGATGCATTAATAGCAAATGTCCGAATTTTCTTGGTCTCAAGGCTTGTCAGAGCGCACTGGTAAAACAACTGTAAGGTGGCGGGAGCCACATTATTGCCACACACTGTGCCAAACATTGCGGATGTTTCAAAAATAAATAAATAATAGTAGCTTATCCCTTTTCAATGCCTTTTAAGACTTCGGAAACGTCAACCGTTTCCAAAATGCCAAGTTGAACCCCACTAAAAGCAGTAGCTATAGGCTGTTAATTATTTTCCATAATTATTTTCGACAAGCTAATTTATTGAGGCCTGTGATATTAAAGGCGTTTAAATTGCCATTACATGCTGTCATGAGAGTAAAGAAATAAATCGTCCAGAAAGCTGCAGGACGCTGTGATGCGCTCTGATACAGGCATGAACCATGAAGAACATGAAACATTCATGCAAACTCGCCACAGTCCACCCATGATTTTATGTTGAGGCCGAAGCCTGCTTTTACGGACATAACAAGCGACTAAGACTGAGACACCCCACAGCACAACCCAACAGTGCAACCAGTCAGCCAACCGACCACACATTTAATTTCCTCACACCCACAACTGGCCGTTGGCAGAGACGCACAGTGAAGAGACGGTACATGGGCGTCCTCGTCTGCTAATCCGACATATAACTGCTTGCCGGTTGCAGGTGTTCAGCAAAAGCTTACAAGACAACCCGATGTGCATATGAGACGTTCTGATCCAGATGGGATGTAATGTTGTGTGGCTGCACAGCTGAGCATTGGTCTCCTTCTCCGCTGCTTCGTGAAGATTGGCTTTCGGTGTCCACAGAATGGCGCGGTTCGGAGATGAGGTACCGGCCAGGTATGGCGGGGGGCCCGGCGGAGGGGGCCCGGGCGGCCGCGGTGGTAGCAGGCAAGGAGGACCCCATGGACACGGACATGGACACGGTCACGGCCACGGGCATGGCCACGGGCATGGCCATGGTCCACCCGGAGGGCCAGGGGCCCAGAGAATGTACAAGCAGTCTATGGCGCAGAGAGCCCGGACTATGGCCCTCTATAATCCCATTCCCGTGCGCCAGAACTGTTTCACCGTCAACCGCTCGCTGTTCATCTTCAGCGAGGATAACTTCGTCAGAAAATACGCCAAAAAGATCACCGAATGGCCATATCCTTTACCTTGCATTGTACAGTGAGTAAAAGGTGTGTAGGCCCTGCCTGAGGACCAGGTAGGCCAAATGTGTAGACAGCATCGCGTGTCTAATTGAATGTTTCACATTTTCTCTCATTCCATAAGTATAATGCTTCAGGTTAAGTCCTAATGGCATGGGTGTAAAAAACAGATGCATCAATGCAAGCCCATGTGAGGTAGGCTTCAGGAGGTGGCAGAGGAGATGCTGCACATGTAATGTAGAGTTAAGAGGAGCGGGGCATGAACCAAAGGCCCCTTTTATGCTGCTGTTGGTCACTAACAGTCACATTTGTCAGTAATTTCAAGTCAGAATTGCGTGCAAGATACATGATTCTTATGCGCGGTGAGTGTGTGTATGTGTGTGTATTTCTGTGTGTTGGTAGTGGTAGTGGTGGGGGTATCTAGGGGGCGCTGCTGGTTGCTGATGTCAGCATGTGCCTCGCGCGGATATAGAGAAACAGGAGAGGGGGGATGGGAGGAAAGGTGGGAGAGACAGAGAGAGTGAAAATAAGCAGCTACAACGTGTGTGTATGTGTGTGTGTGTGTGTGTGTGTGTGTGTGTGTGTGTATCCCAGCAGTGATGCCCACACTAGCCCCCATATCAGCATGATGCAGGTGTCTTCCTACTGTAGATATGGTGTGTGTGTGTGTGTGTGTGTGTGTGTGTGTGTGAGAGAGAGAGAGAGAGAGAGAGAGAGAGAGGGTGAGAAGGAGAGAGAGAGAGAGCAGGTAAGTGTGACTTTAGTGGGCTATTAACTTGTGCATTGGCACAGTATTTAATTTTTTCCCATTTTGAGCCTCTTAATCACACATGATGCAGGTGTCACTAAATGAATGTGCCACCATTTCAAACTGTGTGTGTGTCTGTGTGTGTGCATGCACTATACCCACTAAGTATGACGGTATTAAATTTTCAGCATTTCTGCACTTCCATCTTTCATGAGACCAGCAAATATTGTATCATTATGGGGAGAAATAGTGAGTGATTTTGTATTTTCACTTGCAGAATTTGTATACATCTATGTGAATGCATGCAAATGTGGAAGTAAGTTTCTGTGTGTGTTAATGACAAGAGGGGAAATTGGAGTAATGATTGTATTGATCCATTCTGATGCTTGAGCCGTGACATAACTACACACACTAATTGGGCTGCTCTAGTGAAATGCAGGAGCTACTTATAGTGCTTCTGAATCATGTCTTTTCACCATCTAAATGACAGACGTGTGTTAGTGTGAGAGCGAGTGTGTGCAGGAAATGTGATGTTGCATAATTAATTGATTTGATTTCCAAAATACGATTCGGAACTTTAATAACTCTAATCTCCTTTAAGATGTTGCCTGCATGGTAATGACTGACACCAGTTACCTTTTTTTTCTTTCTTTTTTTTCAAAAGGTGGATTTCTTACTTTTGAACGTAATGTTTTGGCATTGCGTTTTTTTTATTAGTCAGGATGTGTTCTGAAGGACTGACGACCTTTGATATACAGTATACTGATAAAAAAATATAGAAGTAACCAATGGCTGAGAGGAAAACAATAGTTATAAATGTTTGTACTGATTTCAAGCTTTAATGTGCTAATAATAAAATCGATAAAGAATAGCAATACTGGAGAGAAAAAAGGGGGGCGATGAAGAGGGTCTCTTGGAGATTTGATAAGGGCATCCACTGTTGAAGGCTTCAAAAAATGCACAAGAAATTGTAATTTTTCCTTCTACTGGCCCTATTTTTAAGTGACTAAAGTGGGCGTGGATAGTTAAACTTGACCAAATGTCTTCCCTTTGAATGGCAATTCGCAATAGGCCTTTCTTTTACAGAGGACATTTTGACATGTCACAGTCGGAAAAGCACGGAATTCCATTTAGCTGCTTCAAGGTCTTGGTAATGTGCATGCTGGCTCATTGTCACACTGATGGCTTACTGGGAAACACAGCACTATCAGTAATGTTATTACCAACAACCATTCTTTTTCTACCATGTAAGGTATTCTGCTGGGGAAAAAAGGCCTATATAGCCATTTGTTCTCTCTCTTATTACAGAATCTTTCTTTTTTTCCTTACGTATATCCTTCCTTAAGTATATTTGGCAGCATGGGAAATGTCCATAGCCTGACGGAGGTCTGTTTAAAGCAGAAAATCCTCAAGAATGATGTAAAAGCAGTCCAGTAAAGTACCAGAAATGAACTGTAGCTTACAGTAATTGTAAACACAAACAGGAGTAGTAAAATGTGAGTTGTTCTGTGCAAAACTATGAAATGAATAGGTTAAAAAATGTTGTTCCTTCATAAATCTTTATGGTTATAGTCATAATTACATAGCTTTAGGTGAAGAGTTGCAGTTTTTGTTATTTTATGATTTCAGATGTTTGTTTGGATATTATAATCTATCCCTTGTAGTCACACAAAATAGGTGAGGTTGATAGTTTTGGCATGAGTGATCACATGTGCTCTGTTAACATTAGTGAATTGGTCTCTAGGAACGTCATGGTTGGTTTATAATGATTTAGATCTATTTGGGATGTTTGCATTATTTTTCAGGTTTGCAGTCCCAATGCTAGAGTAAAGATGTCTGAGAAAATAATAGTACAATAATAGTACAATCAAATATAATCCAAGACAGTTTGTGATGAACTGTGTTTTTGGGTTTTTTTTTTTTGTTTTCGTTTTTTTGTGGGCAACCTTGAGTAGGATACAGATGACATTATAATTTTGTGGCTCAATGTGGGAAAATTAACCAAGCTGAGGACCAAGGGAGGAACATAATGAATTTCACAACTATTCTGAGATTTTCACAACCTTCTGTTGCTAATTGATATCTCAAGAGCAAAACTCAATGCATCATTTTAGCAAAGGTCTAGTCAGTAATTAGGTATTAAACCACATATTTATTATCAAGTCTTATCTTTAGTTATTCTCATTCATCTTTAATTGTCCTTTGAATGGATTAGGTCCTACTAAACAACCTAATGTGCTATGGCTTGAGTGTTCAAGGAAGTCCTCACCCTGCAGGAGGTGGTGTAGTGACAGTACAAATATCAATCATAAGGTCATTTCAGGTAACTCCAGACTCCACTGCACCACTGTAGATAGTGATGAGATGTTTAGTGTCTTACCATTTGATGTACTTTCACACAGCTGGCTAAATTCAAGCCAATCAAATTAATAAAGTTGAGCTGTGCTGTTGTAGCGTGGTTACTTGGAAAACCTTCAGACCAAAATAATTAGCAGAAAAGATGCATGTTGATTTCTTGTATTTAACTGATGTTTCACTGAATGGAGATTGATATGGCTTTTTGATTAACCAGATGCCTCAGTCTAAGTGGATTCACTCTTCAGTAGAGTTTTGACCTGCAGCATTTTTAGTCTTGTTACTGTTACTGACTCCAGTCTCATGGGAGTTCCATATAAATATTTTCATCCATTCACGTTTAGATACAGTAGGCAGATATTTGTTGTTTACTTACAGTTAGCATTACAAATTTGTTCACCTTATAATGGTGTGCTCTCTTGGCAAAGTCTCCCTAAAGAAAGAAAGTTTAATCTCAGGGAGCATCCTGATTAAATAAAGGTAAAAAAAAATAATTAAAAAAAATATATACTGAATTAGTTTTTATTTGGACTAACATTAAAAAAAAAAAAAAAGATAATCCCTGGGCTATTAATGTTTTCTTTTTAATCCCAAATTTTGACAAATACGTTTTGTTATTGTAATTAATTTCACATTTTGTTTCTCAGTTCTTTTTAATATTTAAAAGACTTAAGTAGTATGATAATGTCGTCCCATCTGCCTAGAAGGATTAAATCAGTCACCTATTCTTTTTAGCCATTGTGGCTGGTATTTGGCAGTTTGGGTAACTTTGTGTGCTTTTTGTTCGTTTTATCCAAGTACTCCTCCTTGACCGCCCTTTTCGGCTGCCATCCAGTTTCCGAAAAAATATTACGTTATTAAATAATTCGTACGTCATCCAGTCCAGCTCTACAGAAATAGGCTAATTAACCAAGTCGACGCACGCGCTGAGGGCAAAAGTTATCGTCGTCAGGAGCGGTCAACAAGAAGTGAAAGTAGGTTAACCTGAAACTAACTTTACCTAGGCTACTATTAAAGTGCGATAATGTTGTTCCAGTTGAAGGCATTGACAGAGGGCGTGTGGTTTTAATTACATAACGTTATATCACTGCTGGAAACACAGACACATCATTTGGACCTGAGGTAACGTTATGTTCACGAGCTAGCAACATTTCAGTACTAACCTCCTAGGAGATTAACGTTAGCTTAAATGCTGTCAAAAACAACCTTGATACCATTTAAATGTTTCTGCTGTGACAGGAGTGGTAACTTGCTAGGCTATTTCTAATTGGCTATGGTGTGAAACGTATATTTCGATTTAAAATGTGTTTACTAGTCAAAACAAATGTGCTTAAATTCATTAACACGTACCGTTAACAGTTAAAATATCCAAGCCATCTGAGCCAACTTGGCCACATAATTATATAGGAACTGTATTAAATAAGATAAATAACAAAAATACTGATTGTGCTGTTCTCAGATAATGTGCTCATAAATATGACACATCATGTTACATGATAGGGAAAGTTGAAACTATAAGGGTCATCCTATAGGACCTTAGAAATGAGATTCCCATCAGCAGTCCAGCTGATCACTGACCCTAAATGCCCATTTGACCTTGTCATATGCATATCAGGTGTCGCATATTGTAGTTGGTGTAGACCATGTAACCCCATGATGTGGTGTCAGCTAAGTTTATAATGTGCACCTCAGCAGGACACTAATTTTAGCACCTGCAAGAATGTAGCGGTTACATACAACATTGTAAAAATCAGGTACATACTCATCCTCACATACCTACACACACACACACACACATTCATCATATATGGGGTTGCCTGCGTCATCAGTGTATAGTTAAGCCTAAGTGTACTGTTGTAAATAGGTAAATGGAGTGGTAGTCGGTATTTTGTATGGTCTAGCTATCTATGAGAACTCTGAGCTCAATCTGAAATATAATACAAGTAATGCGTTTTATTTTTAATTAACAACACTTTCATAACCATAGTGTGTGAAAGGTGTTACGTTAGAAAAATGTGTCTATGAATATACGATCAGGTAATTTGTGAATACTGCACATGGTGTGAGTTTTCTGTTGTTTGCGTCATGTGTGCTTGTGTGTGAGTAGTAGCGCTTCAGTCTCCTCGCTCAATATCTTAAGCCTATAGGAACCAAAATCAATGAGATATCAAATGACCATTCAAGACTAGTGGGTTTTTATCTCTTTGCTCAGCTGTATCAGTGAGTTTTCAACTTTTTTCTTCTGTGTCTTTAACATCTTTTCTGACTTTGTGGTAAAAATTAAAACACCCTGCACTTCAGATCATATTTATGATTCCATATGTTACATGTTGCATGTTGTGGTTTTGCAAAATTTCCATTTTTTTAAATCACGTACTAATGCTGTCATCAAACTAAAGGATGGGAACCTGACATTCACACAGTGGTGACTGGTGCTTATAAAAGATATGATGATGTATGATATTTAATATTTCATTAGGCCCGCAATATTTATCTGTGCCAATAAATTATCGGTCAATAATGAAAAATTTATATTATCAGCTATTTATAGACTTGCCAATATTGCTTTTATTGACTTAACAAATGCAGCATCTTCTTACTCTGGTAGAATAGATTGTGGTATGTACCTTTAAACTGGCTGGCGATCTTCCAGTAAACAGAGAAAGAAAAAAAACAGTGCAGCATGCTGTTGTCTTACTCTTGACGTCAAACTGCTGCATTTGGGTAGAGCCATGCAATGTAGACAAGACAATCAGATGCGTCGTTGCCAGCTTGCACTTTTTTTTTTTTTTACAGTTTCTGAGGACAGTATATGCAATGTTACACTTTAGTATAAGTAACTTGTGATTAACCAACCTTTCCTACAGTTGCTGTTGTTGGTGTGATGGTGTATGTGTTACTTTCTGATTGTGCCAGTCAGCAGATTTCTTAGGGGAGCACACTAGCATATTTAGGTCTGTATGTGTATCTGAGTCAGTAACAGTTTTTTTCCTGATATTTAGAGTACATGACCAGGCCTCCACAGAGAATATTCAGGTCTCTCTCACCTCCACTGCAACCATTCAACTATCGTTCAGAGATACAGATTGCCAGGGTAAGTAGTATTATACAAGTTCAAGTGATTAAGAGAGACAGACAGGGTGAAAGTGAGACATACTCAGTAACACAGAGAGAGAGAGAGAGAAACCTGGGTGGATGGGTTTTGGGTGGATGTGGAGAGTCAGTGATCTACATTCACTGCAGAATCTAAATTATTTATTGGCTTTTCTCCAGCTTGCAACTGCCATCTGATAACTACACAGACTTAACATCAGCTTAGTTTTTGTTTGTATATACAGTATATGTGTGTGTGTGTGTATATATATA
>JAPQLA010000009.1:13954352-13971542 GCA_029822935.1 Naso vlamingii
AGATCACAAAGAACAAAGACTCCTTATTTGGTTGTTTTTGGACACCTGGTGTGTGTGTTTGTGTGTGTGTGTGTGTGGTGTGTAGAGGATCTAAGTGTTTGAATGCATATGTATGAAGAACACATTCAGGTCATATGGGGTCTCTCGCTCTCATCAATTTGGTCACATCCAATATGGTTTGATCTTTTACACCAGGCAAGCCTAGAAATAGGTAAAATTACAGAAGCTGCTTTAAAAGAGAACTTGTCAGTAGCTTTCTTTGACCTTTTTCAGTTTGACGAAGACACCTGATTGTTAGGAAAGTTTCAGCATTCATGGAGCATATGTGTGCGTGTGTCTCTGTGCGCGGTGTCTCTGATATTAAAATGAGTTAAAAGTTAGTGTTTTTTAGATTTGTTTTTCAAACATTTGAGTAAGGGTGTGAATGCAGTAAGTAACAGTAAGTAGACAGTTATGACTATATTTATATGCTTTGTGGGCAAAATTGAGTTTTTCTTAAGTGGAAGAGGAAAAAAAGAGCCAGAGAAAGAGAGATAAGGCAAAAGGCTGTTTCTGCTCTGCTCTGAATATGCAGCTGGACTGGAAAGAACAGAAAGATGGACTATTGAGTGACAGAAGTAGAAAAAGGAGGGGGAATGTCAGTAAGACAAGCATTATTGAGAGACATACACTAAAGAGAAACTAGAGAGAGCTAGAATGAAAATCTACCTACCTGTTTGTGTAATATGAATCATTTAACACAAAGGGAGTGAGAGTTAAATACTCATGGTTGGCCAGCCACATAGTAACCAGAACACAAACTTGTTCTCGTTACTTAGAAAAACATTCACTAACAGTACGTTTATTGCTTAGAGACTTCCTACTGTAAATCTCACATGCGTAACCCCAAGTATAACCCTCATCTAACCAAGTCTTCACCACAACATTTAATGGTTTAACGTGTGGAGACTTTAACTGATTTGGCTAATGCCACTGCACCCCCGAAAAACACAAACACTTTCCTTTCGCCTTATCCTTTTTCTCTCCTCCCCAGCCATCCCCCTCCCTCTCCATCCTCTTTTCGCTCTAATTTTGAATGATAGGAAGTGAAGTTTTGTCATCTCCTCTCACGTTTCACTACCTGTACTTTTTCTCTTTCACTCATATCCTATCCATCATTCTTTCTTTTCTCTCTTCTCCCTGCCACCACTGTTCCACTAGCTCTCCTCCACTGTGTCTTGTCCTTCCTCTAATTGGCTGCTTCCTTCTTTTGTGAAGCTAATTTAAAGCATTAGTTTGAAGTTTTGGGGATATTTTGCAGAACATCCTGACAGCTGCAAGTCTTGTTTAGTTTAGTGTGCTCATTATTGTTGGCAATAAGATGTGAAATGTAAGTGTATTTGTCTGCATATGTGTTACAATCTGTGTGTGTGTGTGTGTGTGTGTATGTGTAAGTGTATGCGCATGTGTGCGTGCGTGTATGTCTGTCTGCCCTCTGGGCTCAATCTGCCTACCTCATACCTCTGCCTGTCTGGTAATAAATGTGTGAATTGATCTGTATCCTGAGTCCCGGCGGGCAGTCTCGGCACTGGGTGTTTGCATGAGCATGCACACGCACACATGCACTTAGACACACACATCAACAACACAGGCATATGCACAGTCACACACTCACAAGTAGAAACAAAATCAGGCTTATAAGAAAGCCCAATCTAATTAGATTGTTTTTCTTATTTTTCACACATTCACAAAACACTTTTTTTTCTTTCTCATTATGTGCTGTATGCATTTTTTAAATCTGTGATGTTGTCTTTGGAAAAAGTGACCTGATTAGTCAGTCAATATTTTTAGAATATACAGAATCTTGTCATTTAAAAGTGTTCCTTTTTTAAAGGACAAAGAACTTGAAATACCCATTTTTCATTTAAATAGTAACATCTCCTCTTTGTGATATTGATCATCCGCAGAGCTTTGTTGTTTTGTCTATGTCTGTGTGATTGTGTCTTTGTGCTTGTGCATGTGTTTGTGAACTGAAATATATCTGTCTGTCCTCCCACAGTGTTCTTACACAGAGGTGCAGGAACACTGAGGTCACTGGAGGTACTGAGGAATCTACATTCCCCTTGCTCTCTTCCTCTGTCTCTTTCTTCATGGTAACAAGTTGAATTGATACTTCACAGATGAACTCTTTGGAAACATGCATTTACCATTCAGATCATTTACGTCACAATACAGAAAAAATGTTTCATTTTTTATCAATACAAGCACTCTGCCTATAGCATTTAAATGTAACACTTGAAAGAAAATCAAAGAACTGGAGTTTCAAAATTTTTATAGAAAGAATTAAAGAACTTGTTGCTGAAACGTAAGTTTACCACTGTTGTATCATTTAATTAAAAAAAAGAAAAGATATATTTTTTATGTGTCAGATTTTAGTATATATAAATGTATAGTGTCTGGAAGTGCATGGAGGAATGGTTCACCAACAGCAACTGAAACTGACAAGCTGTACAGTTCTTAGATTGTAAATTGATCGGTCTAAAATCTGATGATGCATCGTGCTAGCTGTTTTTTGATATACTGCAGATGGGTGCCCTTGTAACATATATGGCAATTGAGAAGTGGAGGCAAAATCAATATTGAAACATGCTGTGGTGTAGCAACTTGGGCATAAATCACAATAGAAATATTTGTATCAACAGCTGTGGGCACAGTTTGCCAATATCACTCCATCAGTCAAGCCATATCTGAGCAGATGTTTAACAGTTGATTTAGTGCAGTGTACATTGTTACATCACTTTGGACATGGCATTGCTTTTTAAAATCTCTGCTCTGAAATCAAATGTTGGATAAGGTTAGAAGTTGTAATAGAAAATTAAAATACACTCCAGAAAGGTCATTGTATAGGTTTAGTGTGGATGCACTCTTAAAAATCTCAGTGATCATGATATGAAAATCAGACTTTGTGAATTTTAAGTCCTTATTGTCAAGGACATCAAAGTCCTATTCTATCCGATCCTCATGTCACCTTACATTGCCTAAACAGATGGTGTATTTTCATAGGAAATCTGATCTTCCGTAACTGTTGGCCGCAGATGTAGTGTGTTTCTGTCCATCCATGTTTACTGTATGAACACTTATGCACATTGAATAGAAAATCGTATTTATCTATTTTTCTTTCTTTGTCTTTGCTTCTCTCTCCTTTCCCTTTGCATTTTTGTCATACCCTTTTCTCTTAGCTGTGCATTCTGACTCTGTTGAATAATTCAGCTTCAGTTGCAGGCTAGTTTGGGTGTGTGTGTGTTAGCTGTGTGTCTTTGAGAATGTGTGTGTGTGTTTGGGGGGGCAGTGACGTGGAGCAGAGCTATTTTGGGGATTTGGAATACGTGGAAAGAGAGAAAAATAGAGAGGCAGGGAGAGAGTCTGATGGATTGATTTTTTTGTGCTCGTGTTCTTTAGTCATGTGCTGCAGCTGTTACTAGACAAACCCTGCTGGAAACCTGCACTCTACCTGCAGGGTGTGTTGGCACACACTCGAACACATTAACATGTACATACGCCCACTGAAAAAACAAACAAAAAGAAACACAGTTAAATCAGCCGATTTAGTGGTGTACACAGACACATGTTCATACTAACACACCAGAACTGCCTTCATGAAGATAGAGCTAATGTAAGACAAAAAATCACATTCTTCACTGGTATTCTACACACATCCCACAACACCCACACAAACAACACACACCACCGTCAGCATCTTGTGCAAAGTGACAACTCGGCTATATGTGGGTGGTGAGGGAGAGGCAGTGGCAGGGGTGAGCTAGAGACACAACATATGCTGTATGGAATAAACAGGCAGGAAAGGTGGGCGACTACAAAGACTTAACACACTGACTGATGCTAAATCAGACTGTAAGAGGCCAAGCAGGGCTAAACTAGCCTTCAGGCCCTCCCATTTGTTTGGCAACGTAGTCAAACATGGTGCCAAAGTGGAATAAATGTTGAATTATTGCATTTTTAAAAAAAAACATGTGGACATGTGTTGGGCTTGATTTCCATGCCCGACCATGTTTTGATTGCTGATCTTATCCTTCTTTTGATTTTTTTATTCTCAACAGCAAAAATCAACTGTTTTTGTTTTGAAAAACAGTTTTCCCATTTGACATCACTGCCAAATGAGTTTACGGTTGGTAGTAGTCTCACTTAGCCAGACCTCCCTTCACACTATGCTAGCACTGTGCCAGCGTTAGTGAAAAGTCTGGCCCAAGCTGTTATCATTCAGAAATAGGGGGAAATACACCCCAACTTGTTTGTAATAGCAGAGGGGGAGAAAAATGCCGACTGAAACATTCCACCAATGGGAGGCTCATACCTATCTTATATTTCCTGTGACTCAGACTAGGTTGCAGCAAGTAACAAGAGAAATGAATTAAACTTAATCTGGAATGAGATAGAATGTTTGAAAATATATCAACATCGTAATGAGTGTTGTAGATATTTTCCCCTGAGTTTAATAGAATCACTTTGTGAATTAAAGACTGTTTTAGATTTTAAGATTCCTGGCTTCAGTTTGAAAAAAAAAAAACCATGCAACTTTAATCCATTCATATTTTACATGTGAAGATATCGCCACATTTGACAATACAAGGCAATATTTAAATTGGAAGAGAGACTTGAACTGCCATTTATAAGATTGATTTTATTTATAACATATGATGCATGAAAAGACGAAGGGCTTCAACCATGCTGATTATCAAAATAATTAGATAGGTTTTGACCACAGTCCTTAATCCCATTACTTTTATCACATCAGTGCTTCTGAGGGAAAAGTGACAAGAAAATGAAGAAATCATTTGAGCTATGTTCTGCTTGTGCTCTGCTGCATAATGTATCAAGACAGACAGACTGAGAGAGAGTGAGGCACAGAAAAACGCTGAAAGAAAAAGAGATGCTGCTAAATTATGAGCTTAATTTTTATGTGTACATATATATATATATATATATATATATATATAATTTAATGTTACCCCTGTAACACCACAAAAGATTCACATGCTGGTCTCCACAAGCAAAGTACATTTGTAACTGACATCTGATGTCGGCTTACAAGACTGTGAAATCATATTATAGGCCTTAGACACGGTACCTCCTTCATACTACATGCAAACCCACACACAATTATGAGTAAATAATTAAATAAAGTTGGAAAGAAAGAAAGAAAGAAAGAGAAAGCACTCCTCTCTCTTTTCACTAGTTAACCACGTAAACATGTATGATGATAATAATATTTTCACTTTTTTTTAGCCTTTTTTGTCCTTTACAAATATTCACAGGGAAAGGGTTGCAGTAAACAAATAACAAGTGTGGTTTATCAGAAATAATCTTAGCAGATACAGTGAGAGTCAAACAGAGGCCCTACTATCTCGGTTGGTTTTATTAATAGGAAGGCTGGCACCTTCCCAAAGGGTAGCAGCTGGTCTGGACTCCATTGGCAGACAAGTGTAGTTTAGTGAACTGAAGTCTAGTGTTGGTCCATGTGCGTACACTACATGTATGTGAATATGCGTGCTTGAATGCTAATGTGGCACATGCATGGATGGGGTGGAGGAAGCAGGACTGTGGAGGCAATTGAAGGGCCATTATCCTCCTGACAAGAGTGTTCCGCTGTGATTATGTGTCTCATATTGGTTTGAAAGGAAACCACAAAATCTCACATCACATTTTTAAGGCAACCAAAATTAACCCGATTTTCAGTATTATCATGATAAGCAATTGTTAAAAGAGTCTTAAGAGGACAGTGGTAATTACTGCAGTGAGCTCAACCTTGACATGAATACTGAGGAATCTTGTTTGGGAGTCCACCGTGTTTCTTCACATTCACAGCAACTTGGACAGCTGCTGTATTTTAAAATAAAATATGTTGGTTGGGTGACTGAACTGCCTATTGTTTTGTCATGAGCGGTGGCCAAACAGAATTTGTAGGCATATAAAGCAGCAGAACAATATGTAGTGTTTTTATAAGAATTGGTAAAACTGAAGGCTTCAGTTTATATTATTGTCAAGTTGTTAGCAAGTTTGACAGACAAACCACAACTATTTCGAAGTCCCCACATTATGCATTGAGCTGAGAGTTAACCTACCCAAGATTTGCTGTAAATTAATAGGCAGGGGTCCCGAAAATGTCTCATGAGATTCAAAATGTTGTGATACATGTGAGGTATGA
This sequence comes from Naso vlamingii, assembly GCA_029822935.1. Lineage (NCBI taxonomy): Eukaryota > Metazoa > Chordata > Actinopteri > Acanthuriformes > Acanthuridae > Naso > Naso vlamingii. The sequence goes on from JAPQLA010000009.1 coordinate 13,960,555, forward strand.
AGCAGTTGCACATATGCTCAATTGAGGATGCAGAAATGTGTGCACATCAACATAAAAAGCATGAAGGCTGCAGTTATTAATTCATTGTCATGTGTCACTTTCTCAGATACATACACTCATCAATTCTGTGACGTGTGATCTGACAGTATGATGTGTAATCTCCCACCCACACTATTCCTCTCATTACCCCTTTCTTTTTTGAAAAATAAAAATGTATGTTTATATATATATCTATATGCATATATATGGGTGTGTGTGTGTGTTCTGCCACTAACCTACTTTTCAGCAGAGCATGCAAACATCTTGAGCAGAAGAGGAAAATACCGCAATACTCTCACCCCTCTGTCATTCTTTAGCTTTACCCTTCATTCAGCACTCCTGCTCTTTGTCTCAGCCCTTCTCTCTTCATCACTGTTATTTCTCTCCCTCTGCTATGTCCTCTCCCCTTCTCTCTCTTTATTCCTCATCACTCATTCTTCTCAATCATGTCTGTGCCTGCAGGACGATTTTTTTCTTTCTTTCTTTTTTCTTTCTTTCTCTTTTTCATTCCTTTTTCTTTCCTGCTTTCCCTTCTACTCAAACCTGTGTCATTTAGCCCCATATGGATTAACCTCCTTCCCGAGCTTTTTTTTTTTTCACCCTTCTGATACTCCTGTCACTTGCTGTCGGTGTCCTCGTACATTTGCTGACGCAGCATCTCATTCGCTATTGAATGGAGATGGCATGATAGAGATAGGAATGATTGATGGGCGGTCTTCGGGAGAGATAGGTGGACTGAGGAGAGACGAAAGGAGAAATGCAAGAGAGTTGGAGGGACAGAGAAGCTAGTGGAAAAAGCAGAGAGGAAGAATAATATAAAAATGAGAATGAGATTGAATAATGTAAGATGGGACAGTGATATATAGAGGCAGAAAGGTGTAGGAGAAAAAGACAGAGACAAAGGAGGCTCAATGGGAAAAGGAGAGAGAGAAACATATTGATGAGAAACCGACATGAGCTTTACTGAGGAGGAGAAACGGTAGAAAAGAGAAAGAACATGAAGACTGGATGGAGCTGTGATTGACAAGGTAAAGAAAAGGCCAGTAAAGTTTGTGTGTATGTGTGTGCGTGTGGTTGTGTGCATCACTTGGCTCCAGCAGTGTACTTTCAGGGCCTCACTTCCTTTTTCTTGGCGAGACATCTCCGTCAACGACCTACTACTGTCCCCATTGCAGTGTGTACACACAGACACACACCTAGACAGATAATAAAGAGCAAGCATACGTATGCAAAACCATGGGTAGAGCGAGAAACACAGGGGAGGCAAAAAAAAGAGACTGAGGACAAAGAAAACATTAGAAAGATGAACGGCAGGAGAATGGAGAGAGAGCAACATATTTTCATCTCTCTCCCTCTTCCTCTCTCTCAGTCCCTCACCCTCCTGATTCTTGCCTTGCTTTTAACTCTGCCATGTTGCTATATATAGCTATTGAGGAAGAAGGGAGAGGAGATTTATTATTGAAAGGTTTATGGCAGAGTGTGAGTCATTTATTCATATTCTGAATTAGTGCATATATATATATATATATATATATATATATATATATATATATATATTGTGCAGGGGGCATCTTTGTTTTTTAAAGTTTTACACACCAATATAGATGCCTGTACAGTGTTAAGAGAAAATAATCTGGCAGTTTGAAACATAATAAAAGGACAAAATGTGCAAAAGTGTTTATTGTGTACACATCTCAATAAGGAATACGCTTGAACACACACATTTGTCCCCGTCTCTATATATAAGTTTCTCTCCATCTCTCTACCCTTCAATGATACCCTGACGTTACATCCCAACATATACACACACACACTTGCATATATATATATATTCATGTACACATGCTAACATTTTGAACACACACTATACTGAGGGTCAGGAGGGCTAATTGAGTGGTGCCTTGGGTGTTGTAATGCGTGCCTGGTAAGAGTGGTCGGACAGATGTGCATGTACACACACGAATGTACAGGCACAAACATATACACGCACACTCGCACATGTTGTGGGCTTAGATGCACACAAAGTCACAAACACACACAAAGGCATTTACATGTAGCAGATCTATGTACACATGCACACATATGATGTATGTTTCCAGAAATAGCCTTCTCTTCTTTTCTGTCTCTTCACAAATCAAATTTTCCCCTCCTCCCTTCCACAATGGGAATGGCTGCTCCCAAAGGGAACAAGCAAGTAGGAGAAAGGTGAAGTGGAGAATAGAATAGAATGGAAAAAAATAGAATAGACTTTTTTTTTTACCTGTGATATGTAAACATGATCATTATTTTAATCATGAAAGTCATACCCCCCCCCCCCATTCTCATCTTCTTGTCCTGTCCTTTTTTTCTAATTTATCCATCCTTCCCTCTTCCTTATTCTTGATTACTCATTCATTTTCCACATTTGCGTTCTCATTCTTCCTCTCAGTCACACTCTCTCTCCACTTGCTCTCTCTCTTCTCCTTTAAATGCAACTATTCATCTCTTGACCTTAACGAGACAGGGGGATTGATTTAAGAAGACACAACCTGTGTGTGTGTGTTTGTGTGTCTGTGTTAGAGAGAGAGAAATGGTGACAAATACAATTAGTACAATGAGATAGTCCTCTCTCTCTCTCTGTCTCTCTCTCCTCATCACTGAACTAGGCTGTAGACATTATGTACATAGAGCCAAACGGTGATGTCACAATAAATCTCATTCAGTGTCCAGGCATGCTACCACACACTAACACTTTAATATAGCCTGTGCCTGTTTGTGTGTGTGTGTTTGTTTTGTTTGACTGTGTGGGTGGTGTGTTACCACAACATACACTTAGCAGAACACATTTAACTGACTCATAATGATTGCTTGTGGGTCTCTGTGTGTGTGTTTGTGTAAACAGGCGCAATGGCAGTGAGAATTGGTCCATTTGAGCCATAGGCCTGCTGTCTGTCTGACTCCCTTACTCCCTTGCCTACTCCTTGCATTCAAATTGCATACATTTGACCTTCAACATGAGTGGTGATATTATCTTTCAGGGTTTTAAAATAAGTCAACTACGATTTGGAATAGGAAGATCATTAAAGAACATTATAGTAACTAATCACAGTTCCATTATACTTTGAATAGTAGCCTAAATAGTTTTAATGAATCTCTGTTGCAGATCTACATTGTCTCACTTTTGAAAATGTTAGTCTCTGAGCTTTGGTCAGCCAGTCAGGGTGCTTTTTTTTTGTCCACTGGCCAAACGACTAGTTACTGTTCATATTTTAAAAGCTACTTCATAAATTATTATTGTTTGTTCTGACTGTAACTGAAGCAAATCTACTAACCATTGTCATATTTTACCACCATAATAGTAATAGTAATGGTAGTATTGATATTATACAGACATAGCAAATACACAGTGACCTACAACTATTAATTAATTTTGGGATTTACTCCGCTTAATCAATGTCAAACCTAAGTTAAGACTAGTATTTGGTAAGTATAGTATCTTTTGTTGGAAAGTTACAAAAGTAAGACACATTGTGCCATAATTCTTTACAAAATAGAACTTATCATGTCAAGCTGTATTTTGTCAAATGTTGTGTGTATATATGTAATTTAAGAAAGAAACAGTTTGGATTCTTGTCTAGAAAAGTGTTTCTTCCTTGACTGACCCTCCTCACTCCATTTGAGTGGATGATTCTAGCTACCATCATTGCCAACTGCATCGTTCTGGCTCTGGAACAACATTTGCCTGATGGGGACAAGACCCCGCTGTCTGAGCGCCTGGTAAGTTCAACAGACATATACAGAATGTGAGTATGTGAGCCATTTGCAAACATTATTAAATCCAGGTGACAGGTCTGACTTCTCATCTGTGTTGCTTTAGTGGAGATGCATGCAGCCTTTTTACTAAAAGAGGCTATTAAAAGAAGAATTTCCTCACTCTGAAACAATGTAATCTAAATGTTCCGTGCACCATAAGATTACAAACCCTTAAAGATAACGCAGGAATATACGTAAGAGACAGATTCACAAGGAAATATGCAAATGTTAAATTTAAAGTTATTAAGTAAGAAAAGTAGATGTACTCAAATTATCTTACATCTCTACATAACTACATTGAAGTTAGTGCTGACAAAAAGTTGACCCAGGCAGTGTTTATGAAAATATTAATATTATGAATCCTCCATCTCTTTCTCTCTTTTCCTCTTTCCTTCTTACTTCTTTTTGCATTCTCTCTCTTTCTCTCTCCACAGGATGATACAGAGCCGTACTTCATAGGGATCTTCTGTTTTGAGTCTGGAATAAAGATCCTGGCTCTTGGTTTTGCCTTCCACAAGAACTCCTACCTGAGGAACGGATGGAATGTCATGGACTTTGTGGTGGTGCTTACAGGGTGAGTGGCAAGTAAAAAGACATGAGCACACAGCTATTACTATCACACACAGGCACACTCAAGGATACATGCACAGGATGAACACTTAAAAATGCACATACAGCTGAGAAATTACAGGGTCAGAATCACATGTGGCTATCCGTCTGCTTTATTCTACTAAAACTGAACTGCGTGAAGTGGTTTGTGACATGGTTTAGTGTGTGTTTGTGCATGTGTGTGTTTGTGAGTGTCCTGTTCCTACTCCTCTGCACTAATGAATGGCCCCACTCTGGGCAAGGCAGCAGTCAGATCACAGAGCAGAGCTGCAGGCAGCCAGCAGCCTGGGTAGCGAACAAATGTCACCACAGCATACATGACGACAGAGGGGTGGGGGGCTGTTATTAAGAGATGGGCATAGAGGGAGCATTGGGACATTGGATAGTAGGTTTAAAGAGAGCTTACAAGAAAATTCACAGGTGCCGGGAGCAAAGTAGAGACAGTGAGACAATGGTAACATATGGAAGGAGATGATGGAAAAGTGCAGGAAGTGAAGGAAATCAAATGAAGGAGAGAAAAACTCTCAAATTGTGATTTGGCTAGCATTAACAGCAAAACAGAGACCATTTAGCCTTTTTCATATACATGTGCTGGCTTGGCTTGACTTGGTTTGACTTAGTATGTTGGCATGTAAAGACAGTGATTTGAATTTCTGTTAAAACAGGGCTACCTGGGTGAAAGTTTGTCTTTAACTGATATGGCGCTTGTCCTAAGTCTATCCCTGTTTTTGTTGTGTTATTTCATCACATAGCAAGGCAGGGTAAAGAACTTGTTTAGAGGTAAGCTGTTTGTAGATGTGCAGGAAGAGCATGTTCGCAGCTTTTCGTCTAAAATTCTATTGTAGCTGTTTCAGCCTGCAGTATTAGTAGACTTGTTTAAATTAAAGACAAAGTTCTGCTAATTTGATGATAAAACCATTTAATGTATAAATTCCTCATCATGATCCCCCATTTTTTTGTTATTTAATATCTTTTTCTGTTTTGAGGCAGCAAATTCAGGAAAGTTGAGTTTTCTTCAGCAGTAAGTTAACTAACTGGGCTGGTGAAAAGAGCAGGATCTATATTAGATGCTCGTGAGATTATTCTTCGTTAGCTGAATCACAAAGCTTTTTTCAAATTTGTCGCAGTATATGTTAAAATTAAACAGCGCAAAACAACTGATTTTTGAATCTCTTTCTGTATTGTGTTTTGCTAAATGCTTAGACCCTGACTCCTTTGTTTGCAACTTGGCAAATTTACATTTTAATGATTCTGTCTATTTAAAAAGCCATGAGTAGTGTAAATCCCTGCATTTTGACACAGTAATACTGTTTTTCTGTGCCATTCACACACTTGATAAGTTAAATAGTCAGACTGTGTTACTATAGGCTACTTTGTCCAATGAAATGATTGTGCTGGAATAATATATTGAGGTCATCACATGTTTGTGGATGTGCATGTGGTGATTTGGAGAGCTCCATGGGTTACATAAACCTTGTGCATCTTTGCTGACAAAGCACCAGTGAAAGTAGTGACCCCCCCACCTGTCTCTCTCTCTCTCTCTCTTTCTCTCTCGCAAATACACACACGCACACACACACACATACTGTGTGAGTGAGCACTCAGTCTGGCAGTATGTCCTTATGCTTTAATAAGAGCAATCATGAAGCCAAGCTCATCTCAGCATGATACAGCAGAGTGACTGTAAGAGAAGTGCGAAGACAAGCGTCAGCGGGACAGCAGGAAATAGTGAGATGCAGAGAGCAGAATGAAGCAAGCCTGTCCTTGAAAATTCCAGTGCATGCCTTGCCTCTCGCATAATCCTTTTCCCTCTGTTTTTTAGAAATGGAAATATTTGTTTCGACAGTGAAACCCTCCAAGCAAGCATGACATAGCAGGAAAATGATCAGTGTCTCCTACAGACACATGCATTGCTGGATTTGTGGTAGAGATATTGATTCAACATACGGGCAGAAATGTTCTCACAGAGTGTAAAGCTGTCTGTAATGACATCCCACCTTTTGTTTTGTAACTGTACTTCTTGATTTGTCGCTGAAACCTGCGAACATGCGTTGTTTTGTACGTTGAGACTCTTTAGACTGTCTTAAGGTCACATTTCCAATATTTTCAAAGAGTCCTAGAAATGACAAGGATTATCCGTCATGTTTGTTTGCATACTTGAGTTCTTTTGGATAATAGATACAAGTTAGCGTTTTAATCATCCTGGCTCTCTCGCTCTTCTTCACTCTCTGTGTCTGTTAGTAGAGGTGTCAGATGTTAGCTGTCGGCTCTCTGAATAAAAGTTGATAGTGTTAACAACAGATGATTGACATTTGGTCAAAACTTGATTTATGTGAATATACATTCCGTGAAGTGAAAAATTACCCCAGGCACCCATAAAAAGCAGAAATGACATAGAGGCAGTCTGAATTATTGAGAAGAGATCAAAAAGGCAGCATTTTTTGAGTTTGGATTTCATGTGAAGAAAGTTAAAGGAGTACTAATAAAGAAAAACAAAAGGTATATAGGAGGGGGTATTATAAGGTGTAACAAGAAAGAATGGTTCAGAGAACCTGCTAAGCAAATGGGCAAATTAAAAAAGTACAGCTTTTATGAAATTAACTTTATCATGAAGCATAAATAAACCATCTATTAAAAATTTTCTCAAGTAACCACTTCAGTGTTTTTGGGATGAATGCGATGGGTCCAATAACACACACAGAGCTCTTTCACTTTCTGTGAACCAGCTGTGTTTTTACCATTTTGCAGTAAAAAAGGATGCTACAGCAATGTGTACAGAGAGAGATTATCCTGCAGCATTTACAGCACACACACTGTATATTCCCATGATACTTTATGTACATTGACTGTAGCCAATGCATGTTGCACTTGCACACACATTCTTTGTTGTGCTCTCTATGAATAGGGGTTGTGTTTTTAGCAGTGCAGCTCTTTCAAGATGAAAGGCTACTTGGCCTTTCTGCCCACCTCTAGTCCAAACCTTTGATAACACACTGGCCAATGTGCACACACAAACACACATGCATTTCCACTTCAAATATTCCTTTCCATTTCCTTCTCATTCCTCATGCACTTGCTTAATACATACAAAGAGAATAACACAAATGGCACTTAACATGTCCGAATAGATTAGCCATTCACACTACAATCTTGCTGGATGTCAGCATATTTGTGTGCACCCTTGTTTCTGTGCCCAGTGTGTATCTCTTGTAGTAAATTGCCTGGGTGATTTGGCCCTGGGAATAAGCTAGTTGTTTTTTTATGCTCACTATTGATTATTAGTCCAATTACGTTTAGTTTACAGCCTTTCTTGGCTTGCATCCTCTTCTCCATTCCTCCTTCTTCCTCATCTTTGTTAATTTTTTTGAAGGTGTTTGTACCCTTATAAAAAAAAAAAATCCATAATCAAGTGAAATTTAAATCAGCTAAATCAGTAGTATGTTTCCACTGAAATAATGACATTAAGAAAAATCACTGGTAACACCTTCCATGAAGCCTGTGTCCGCATTATGAACATACTGTATATCACCGCACAATACATCATGAATACACTTACAATGCATTATAGGTGGTTAATTTATAACTATGATTATACAACACTATAGGCGCATTATAGCGCCTTATAAGTATGTTCATAAGGCATTATAGAAACATGCTTTAAGTAAAGTGTTACCAAATCACTTATTTATGACACTCGTCACAAGAAGGCTGGATGTTTGAAATGCTGAATTTTCATCCAAGAAACTGAGGTGGTGTACAGTTAGAAGTTAAAAGTTAATGTGTTGGGGCGCCTGGTGGCTCAGTTGGTAGAGCAGGCGCCCCATATGCAGAGGCTATGTCCTTGCCGCAGCGGACCCGAGTTCGATTCCACCTATGGCCCTTTGCTGCATGTCATTCCCCCTCTCTCTCCCCTGTTTCCTGTCCACTCTTCAGCTGTCCTGTCCTAGTAAAGGCACAGAAAGCCCCCCAAAAATATCTTTAAAAAAAAAAAAAAAGTTAATGTGGACTAATTTTTACCTGCATACATAAATGATAATATAACATGCTCATATTACGTCATATACGTAACATACTTATTTTAACTCAGATCATTATTATCCTGAACCTAACCAAGTAACTTTGGTGCCTAAACCTAACCAAACTGAAACCATTTCACAATGTTGTTAAAATGTGTCAAAAAGGCCTACTAGCAGGCATCTCTTACAGACCCTGAAGAGTACCTTGTGAGTCCGTATGAGACACAGAGGAGAGGGACAAAGAGTTCATCATGCTCTCTTGACATAGTGTATTTGCCAGTTTTAAATGTGTTTTGAGGTTGCTGTAAGAGGCTTTAGGTATTTAATACTGTATAGATTAGTCTAGAGGTACTGCTTTCAGTTTTGTCTTAAACTATGTGTGTGACATTTACTTAACCAGTTTTGATGTTACATGACTGTAGTTGGTATGCTTTTTAATGGAACAATGGTAATTGAATAATCTTGCCTTTTGTTCAGAGGTAGGAAACATGCAGATACATGAAATATTAAATAGTTGAATGATAATAGAGTAAAGCAAGGAGACAGGGACAGATAAGAAGGGAGTTTGGGGAAGAAATGATGAGATTTAGTCAGTGATGTGGACAGAGATAATGAGCCACATTTAGCTGAAGTCAGCAAAAAAGCAGAAAGAGAGAGCTGGTCAAAAGGATTGTGTTTGTATAAAGTGTCAGTGTCCCATGAGAAGGGGTCAGTGAGGTGATTGTATAAAAGCAATATTGCTTGCAATTCTCCTTCATCATTTTTTGCTCTTTGCATATAGGCAGGTTGTATGTGTGTGTGTGTGTTTGTTTAAGTGTGTAAGATGCACTGTGGACAGCAGCTCTGTCCCTGATGATGTTTTTCATTGGTTATTCCCAATGACCTACTTTCCAGTGTGCATACGTGAATAAAATTATTCTCCCTCAATATGTTTGATCTCCAAGCAGTGCCTGTTTGCTTTGCAGATGTTTGTGTCTGTATATGCTCTCGTCATCTAGGTGTTTTTGCATGTGTGTGCGTGTGTACATGTGTGTTTATCTGTGTGAGTTGTGATACATTTACATTAAAAAGAGAAGAGACAGGAAAAAAACAATCAATCAGACTCCTCCCTTGGCCCTGTTACCAAGGTGATACAGAGATTCTATCAATGAGCCAAGGTCTCTGTTGCCATGGAAACCGTTATGAATGAGAAAGGGGCCCAGTAACCGTGGAGACGGTGTGAATGAGGAACTGCCTCATCGGCCTGACACTGTATGTGATGGCGGATGCTGTTCAGAAGCTCAAATGTTATCGTCGTCTATGTTATCATCATCATCATCATTATCCTTTTCATGGTTATCAACGTTATGGCCATATTCAGTCACTTCACAAAAATAGTTCATTTGAAATTACATTACATTACAAAATTAAATTATATTACCTTCCTCTTCCCCTTTGTCATTATCCTGGTTGCATCAATGCAGTGTTTGTTTTGTTGTATTGGGTTACCATATTCTTGAGTAAAACTCAAAATTCTTACCTGCTTTGTCGGGTGTGTTGCATAACTGAACTCCTTGTGAATCAGTGTTCTCAACAATCTTCACATTGTTATTAACACAACAATGTATCAGGATAATATGATGTCATTCATTCCTTAATTTGAACATGAAGCCGCTGACCTTAAAAACCATGAAAAAGCAGTACAGTCAAATAATTATAGAAAACATTATGTACATTTTCATCTTCACTCTGTTTCAGAATGGACACTGGAAAAACAGTCATGACATGTGGGTCAGATATTATTCAGATCACTGTTGTTTTTCGTAGGAAAATATTAAAAGGGCCTTTCAACTTTTTAAAAACAGGCAAATAACTGATAACATTAGCATAACTTTCACTGGCAGTAAAAGACATTGCATTGGTCAATTAAACTTTTCAGTGTAGCTTCTCAATTTTACGCCTTTAATGCACCAAAAAGCATACCAAATAGCACAGTGTGTAACATTTGATTATTTTCTTTCTGCAGGTGAACAGACATCATAGTGTATATTAATGTTTTGTATCATTGCACGTCAGAATATGAGTTTCTCAAGGGCACTTCTGCCTTAGTGTTTTACCTACGCACACAACTGAAGTACAGTGTTGCCTTGTGACCAAACCAGAAACCTCTCTGTTACAAATCAGCCTCTGATGAGGCATTTGATATCGCACAATGTCATTACAAGGACCCTGGACTTCACTACTAGTGAAGGACCTACCACTGGGGGGCTTCCTGGTAATGCAATACAGCATTCAAAGCCGCAGCTCAGTACACCTTCACGCATAGATCCTGGGCTGGTGTTACATTTTCCTTCCTGACAATTTTGTGGGTTTCCAAGCAAAGCAGGCTGACTTCAAACCTGTGATTAAGGCTCTGCTGTGTCACTGGGCCTCTTAGTGGAACAGAGGAAAGTGGAAATGTGTCAGAGAGACTAAAAGAGAGAGAGAGAGAGAGAAATGGGAAGGAGGATGATTCACAGTGTGCGTCAGACGAAGGGACTGACTAGAAGTCTG
>JAPQLA010000009.1:13978188-13989029 GCA_029822935.1 Naso vlamingii
TTAACAGGGCCAATAGTGTCTCAGCCCAATTTAGGGTTAACAGTGTTGTCAGACATAGGGAAATCTTGTCCTCAGTTGAACTGTGCAAGCAATAAAAGCCTTTTATCCTGGGTGTATGTTTGCTTTTAGATGTCTTTTTTTGTTTTTGCTTTTGTTTTTTGTTATTTTGTTAAATACAGTTAGTGTGAGGCACCGGCAACCAAAATAATCATTCTGTCACTGTGTTACCTGGCGATGGAATTCCGGTGTAAATAGATTATTCCCCTTTTTGCTGGACCTCCCTTAAATGCCCTCAAGGACCCCTCATGTCTTGCAAGTTTAGTATGTGCACAGGGGGAAAGGTGATATCTTTGAGGATCTGTTTTACACAACTTTATACTGCACACATAGGGGCCAAACTATGGAAAATACAAGCTTAAAAAGATTTAAAGTAGCTTATGTTGATGCCATGAGAAAATTGCTTAAGAGACTTAGATGGTGTATTGCAAGTGAAATGTTTTGTGACTGCAGGAGTCAAGTCCCTCCACATTGTTCTAAGAATAATTATTTATAAATTTATGTCTCTGAAAAGGAAATCATCTTGATCGTATCAAAATAAATCTTAGTTTTGCATGCGATCAGTCCCAGCAGTGAAAAAATTGATTTTTTTTTTTCACTCAAAGCCTTATAATAAGGATATTTGCAATCACATATGATGTTCTACAGTATTATTATGACGATTAACGCAGTCCTGAAAGTCACCACTAGCTGAAAACAATGGAGGTGCATGTGCCCTCAGATAATCCATCGATAAACACAGTAAACGCTCATTTTAAAAGATGTGAACCCACCGAATGTTTAGTGGTGTCCTCTTATGTACCGACACTAAAACACAAAGGTAAACAAAGATATATGACCTGGAAGCAGCTGTTTGTTTGTTTCTGTAGCGCAAATATATCGGCGATTGCTGATATATTCATGCAGGGGTGTGCCATCCCGTGCAGTGTGTAGTTACCGCTATTTATATGCTGTGAGATTCAGTGTGTCAGTAGGCCTACTATGCTTTTTTCTCTCACAAGACAAGTGCTGCATGCCCCTGCTGAGGAGCATGCAGGGAAGAATTGATTAAATTGATACTGAAAAATACGGAAATGAACTGTTGCCTGTCACTTCATATCAGTTTTTGGAGTCACATAATTATTTGTGTGTAATCATTGCGTATAATTATTTTTATTCTCGGCTGAAGAGAGTTGCAAAATTGTACTGCTCTCAACTTGCATACAAGCCCTGCTCCACAGGCGGTCTGCCAGTGAATAAAAGTATTTATTTTGATAGATGAGCCAAACGTTACTGTGCAACCTGGTTGATAAAACAACAATACCAAAAACGATGAATTAAACGATCCACATGTTGTTAGTTTTTATTTGCTTTAGTGAAATCCATTACTGTTCACTATACTATATTTACTATTAATTTAGCAAAATAAAATGTCAAAAATAGAACAAAACATCCGCTCCAACAAACCAACTGACAATGGGTGGAGCCTATTGCTGACAGTTGATATACCCGTCCAATCGCCCAACTCTTCTCAGAATATTATACAAACAAACTTGAATTATAGCCAGTGTACTTGCACAACCTTGATTTACATTGCAAGGATTAAAGACACTTAGTTGATCCTTGGATATAGAAAACCTGCTGTTTTCCAGTACTTTTCTTTTCTCGCTTGTCTTTTTACTGTAAACCATCAATTGAGGGTAGGAAAGATGTAGAGAAGATAAGAGGAATGGACGGTTGGATGCTGGAAGGAGCGGATAAAGGGGCAGATGGAAAGGACAGACCTTTGATCTTCTTAAAAAGACACCACATAAAAACAAGGAAGCTTTAAAACAAAGGAGGGAGGGATGAGTAACAAGCACAGGTGCAGACTATTTCCTGTTTTAATTAAAATGAGAAATGACTGTTTATTATAAAAACAGTTGTAACAGACTGTGTGGAAGATATCAAAGATAAATTAAATGTCACTGTATACTGTATTAACTTCTTTGTTTATTCATGTTTGTAGAAGAGGTCATCTTGGCAGATGATGAAAATGAAAATGATTATGATGGTATGAAATCACAATTTTCTTTGTGCTGTGTTAGTGCATGCGTTGATGTAATTTTTTAAATGATACTATAGGATTTGAAACATTTCAGCATGTCAGTTCTGTTGTATTATTGATTAAACACTTTTTTCAATCTCAGGCTCCCGTAGGAGAGCCACGAAGAACCATAAAAGCAAAGCTGAGCTTCTAAACCCAGAGGAAGGGGAGGGGGATCTGGCAGTAGGTAAGATACATACTCACTCTCTCTGTCACTCACTCACTCTCAAACAGACACACACTCAAAGACAAATCACAGGAACATACAGATGCTATCTTATCGTGCATATCAGCATTACTCGACCCTACTCTCCTTCCCTCTCCTGCCCTCCGCTGCCCCGCACATCTCTCTCATGTTACTTTTCCCCCTGCCCCTCCCCCAACCTTTCATTTCTGTAACCTGCCCTTGTTATTTTCTCCCTTCTTTTCACCTCCTACCCCTTCTTTTCCTGTCTCTGGACTTGTCCTTCCTTTTTTCATAAGAAAAATTATTTATTTAATTCTCTATTGTGATATTCAGATGTGTACAGCCTGTACTTGGGATGGCACAATCTGCTACCAGAACACAGATCATATGCTACCGAAACTGAATTATGCATCAGTATTTGTCTAAAACTAAAATCACATTTACAAAGTGCTCATTGCAGGATCTGAACAAGCAAAACCTCTGTATTAAATATTAAATAGACTTTCTCTTGATGGTCTCGACATATATGCAAAGATGGTGGTAAGTTAAAGTGTACATAAGAGAAAAAAAAAAAAAAAAATATATATATATATATATATATATATATTTTTTTTTTTTTTTTTAAAAACATTTAATGAACTTTTAAAAACCCAAAAAAAATTGGCACCTTTAGTGTTTAATATCCTCTGTGTCATTTGTGTGTTTTGATTTTAACAATTGTTCTGTAGTCTACCTTTTAACCAGTTTAAGAGACAAATGAAATGACTTAGTACACAATGCACACAGCCATACTGATAAATCACTGTTCACTTCACTCTCATTGTGCCCTTCTTGTCCATCCAGGCTCACCATTTGCCCGAGCCAGTTTGAAGAGCTCCAAGCTTGAAGGGTCAACTTTTAAGAGGCGGGAGCGACGGCTACGCTTCTTTATCCGACATGTTGTGAAGTCCCAGGCCTTCTACTGGACGGTTCTGTGCTTGGTGGGCCTCAACACGCTGTGTGTGGCAGTAGTGCACTACGACCAGCCAGAGCCACTTTCAGATTTTCTAAGTGAGTAGATGGGAGGGTGGTTGTTACTTTGCTGACTAGCCTGGTTCATAATCAGTAGTAATGGCTAGCCAGTCCACAAGCTAGTGCCTCTCCTAGCCATGTTGCATTTAGCCTACCTGTATTTACCTATATGTGTGCAATTTGTGCCACCTGGAGAATGCCAAGTCACGATTTGGGCTGTATCAGACGATGAGATCGGTTAACTTTCCTCACATCCATCCATTCAGCCAGTCCGAAGTACGTTCACTCTTTTTTTTTTAAAGAGTGGATGTTTACCAGTTGTGGTGGTATTGGGTGAAACAAATAAACCATTAACAGTCTCTTTTGTGTTCAATGATCTTTGTAGTATGGCAGCTTGCTTTTTGCGCATCCTTTGCCAACTCATCATGGGAGTCACTCCGTCTTCCTCTGCTGCTCACTGAGCTGACGGCTAAATGAATTAACCACAACACAACAATGCCCCCCTGTGTATTCAGTAGGTCCCTGTTTCTCTAAGCCTAACAATCCCCAATTTCTACCAAAGACATCCATCATAACAGTTCTACATGCATTAGGAATGGGCATTTGAAGAAATTTTGTTGATCAATTATTGGGAAAATTAACGATCAATTATCAATTGTTATTTATTTATATTAAAAATGCTTCTGGCAGAAAATACAAAATACAGCATGTTTTTCCTCAATTAAATCTTTATTTCAAAAGAATTTATCGTCCAACAACAATCCTCTTAGACAAGGCAGTTAAAGTGGAACTGTTTAGCTTAAACAAAACAAATATGCAGGGAACATAACGTAAAAGCAGCCAAGCCCAAGGCTCAGAGCTATCAGTGAGTCAACGCTACGTCACTCTTAAACACAATTTAGCCTCTTTTGTTCGAGTGGTACATTATCGGGGTTGTTGTGATGTTGTTACTTATACACAGCTTCGCAGTGTTTACAATGGACCTTGTAATTTTTTGGTTCAAAATGGTCCCACGCCAAACTTCGCCTTGACCTCTTCAGGTTTCTTCACATTTGATACAAGTTACAAAATTATTCGCAAACACAAATTTCAAAATACCATTTTCTATTTCGAATGCATACTTTAATACATGTATCAAAAAACACTGACCCTCCTTTCAAAGCTACATGGACGGCTGGATGGAAGAATGGATGGGAGAATAATTTCGAGTTACAGGTTTAAGGGTGCAGGGGTGAATGGTCTCTTCATTTCTTCTTCTCCTCAGCCTCTCTTCTTGTTTTCTTCCCTTCATGTAGATTTTGCTGAATTTATCTTCCTGGGGATATTCTTGACAGAGATGTTTATAAAGATGTACGGCCTGGGCAGGCAGGCCTACCTCAACTCCTCCTTCAACTGCTTTGACTGCATTGTGAGTTCAGCGACACTTGAGAACAACAAACCCCCCAAACAAAAACACAAATAAACAAACAAAAGCACAAAATAACAAGCAGGTGCAAATACTCACCTCCTGCCTGTTAAACCTTACACACACAAACAAAAATTCATTAACAATCTGCTGATGTGTGCACATTATTTGCCCATTATGATGATAACCACATGCTTGTATATGCCTGTGTCTGTAGGTGATATGTGGCAGTATATTTGAAGTGCTGTGGTCCATCATACAGCCAGGCACGTCGTTTGGCATCAGTGTGCTTCGAGCTCTCAGGTTATTGAGGATCTTTAAAGTCACCAAGTGAGTCTCCTGTATTATATTTTTTATGATTTCTTTTAACTATGTAATTGACATTACATTGCACTCAAAAAACACACACTTTCTCCCTGTTTTTGTCAGGTACTGGGCGTCTTTGCGTAACCTCGTTGTTTCTCTGCTCAACTCAATGAAGTCCATCATCAGCTTGCTCTTCCTGCTCTTCCTCTTCATAGTTGTCTTTGCCCTTCTGGGCATGCAGCTCTTCGGAGGACAGTCAGTGCTGTTTTCCTTTCCTTCCTTTTTTCCCCTCCTTTTTAATGGTTCTCATTTGATTTCCTACAAAGAGATTGGTTTCTGTTCACTGCCAGATTGGCTTAGTCATTTCTTGAGTGTTTTTTCAAAAAAAGATGCTTGTGCTTTCGCTTTTGTATTTCTGTTTTCTTCTCTGCCACATTTGACTCTTCCCCATATTTTTTCCCCCTCTAGGTTTAATTTTGAAAATGGCACTCCTCCGACCAACTTCGATACCTTCCCTGCAGCAATAATGACAGTGTTCCAGGTGAGGAGGGGGGATGATGTAAAGGGAAAGAAGGGAGGGAGAGGCTGGTGGAGGGATGGAAGCAGAATCGAGAGAGAAGATGAGGGTTGGATTTTGACTAAACGATTAAAGGGCTAAAAAGGATTTGCTCTTGAGAGAGTGCTATAACATGAAGAGTGCTACTCTTAAATTTCTAAATGTCATAAGTATAAGCATGATTCATCAAAAGCTGCATGCACTTGTAGTAAAAATGAGCTTGTCTTACAATTTGGGTGTATGTTTTGTGTTTGCCAGATCTTGACCGGTGAGGACTGGAACATGGTGATGTATGATGGCATCAAATCTCAGGGCGGAGTCAACAAGGGCATGGCCTTCTCTGTCTTCTTCATTGTACTCACGCTTTTCGGCAACTGTATCCCTTGACAGTGAAAATGCAAAGAAGCACACAAAGCACTCACACATATACTGGAAATGAAGACATTTTCTCTCATGTTTCAAATTCTAACCTTAGTTGCTTACTTTAGACTGATTACACACCGCGCAAATGGAAGCTGTGTCCCAATTCAGAGGCCGCATCCTCTGACGGATGTATTTGTAGACTGACTGCTTTACGGCAGCGCGAAGTGGCCGGTCCTGTTTCGTCGACTCTTACACATGTGGTTGACAGCTGTGGCAGAAGAATCCCGCATCCAAAGGATCCAAAGGCATAACCTTCATGTGCCACAGTCTTTAGAGGATGTGGCACCCGAATTGGGATACAGCTGTAGATATAAATATTGAAAGATTTAGGTTCAATTTTGGTTTATCTTAATCACCGCTTTGCTTATACTGGAATCCACAAAATTTTTGTCACTTATGAAATCACAGCCAACCAAAAATGGGTAATTATAACTGCTTATTATAAAATGGCTGTTATGTCGGCTTTAATCTTCTTCTTTTTTTATCCATCCAGCACATAATTCTGCCAGGGATGACACTATGCCAAGTGTTTAGGACATTTTTTAATCAGTTGTTGTAAGTGCATGCTTTACACAGATGTACAAACAAACTCCTATATGCCGGATTTCCTTTTAACTCTGTGTTTAGACACTCTTCTGAATGTGTTCTTGGCTATCGCTGTGGACAATTTGGCCAATGCACAGGAACTGACCAAGGTACAGACCAAGATTTTACTTCGAATTTCATTACCATACTGTTTCTGAAAGTTATCTTTTACTTTTACTCAGTCAGTTCCGTCTGTTTCCTTCATTTTCAATATTCCCAGCTCATTTATCTCTCGCTTTTATTTTTATATAATCTCTCCCTCTGTAGGATGAACAAGAGGAAGAAGAGGCTGCCAGTCAGAAGATCGCCCTGCAGAAAGCAAAGGAGGTGGCTGAAGTCAGCCCACTGTCTGCTGCCAACCTGTCCATTGCAGCGTGAGTCTCTGTCTTTAGTACTGTCGTCTTGTCTTTGTATCCATTTTAAAACATTTTTACATCAAGCAGGAATTTTTAGGTGAAACATTTGCATGTGTCTTCAAAGAAACTCATTTGTAAACAAGGAGTCAAGCACTTATATAAGACTGAGCCTTATGGAGAAAGAACATTATACTGCACTTACTATACACAAAGGGGTTTTGGAATGGGGAAAACTGTAAATAAACTGTCAGTCTGTTTAAGTTTGGACCGATACCACATCACTTTATCAGGTATCAGTCTGACGATAGTGATGGTTTTGAAAAGGGCTTTGTATATCACAGTTTTTGGAAAGGAAGACTCATACTTAAACTTAAACACACACTTCAAAAGACTTTATTAAAATACGGACCTATAGCACATCCGTTCTTTTTGTTGCTTTAGTTTTTAACCACATTGACATTCAGAAATGCTACCAAAATCATTCACTAATGGAATTTTTGTTTTAAACAAGGATTGTGTCATCACTACTGTAAGTTGTTGACTAGTTTTACCTTCTGCCAAGTAATGTTTTTTTAATATTTTGGAATTTAAACATTAACTAGTTTCATGCAGGCATTCTACACATTACGTTTTTGTGTATCTTCACATTTTCCAAGCACAGTGGTGTAAAACAGTTTTTGCTCTTCCATTTTTAAAATTCTCCCTCACCAACACTATTTATATGCTTCATACAATACAACAACATGCAATACAATAACAACTACATTTTATTAAAATATTGCCTTGCCTCAAATAAAGGACCGCCCATTTCTGCATCCATATGTAGACGTCTAGTGAAACTGACATCCGTACATTTAATGAGAATCCAAAAGATGTATGTACTTGCTTCTTTCTTCCTCTTTTTTCCTCTTCTTCCCCTTCTCTTTGTCACATTGTTACGTTAACAGTAAGACTCTCTCACACACACACACTCACGCACACGCACACGTGCACACACACTCGCACACACACTCAAACACACGCACAAGCCAGTGTTGGATTGATCTGGGCCCACCCTCCTCTGGTCAGGAGAGTCCGAGTCTTTGATCTCTTTTCTCTGTATACACAGGGGTCTTTCCTTTCACTCTTGGTAAAGTTCACACACTCTCACTCATAGACACACACACACACACACACATACCACCTTGTGGTCTGTCCCTGAAAAGCACAACAGGGGAGCCCACGTCTTCTTGGAAATACAACAGGCAACACCTACTACACCATTCTGACCTTTACCGCTTTGATACATCAGCCTCTGCCCACTTTATTACACACACACTCACACATACACACCCACATGTTTGTACAGCTATCTTTTTTGGGCCTTTACATTGACTTCTACTCATTTGTACAGCCTAACCTAAACCCTTACCCTAACCAATTTATGCCTTAGCCTTACCTTGACCTATCCTCAATTCATACCTTACCTAGTCTTGGGATACCAGACAAGCGGAGATCTCCACCTACCGATTGTCTGGGGACATCAAAACTGCAAGGCAGTAGCTGGGATGGCAGCAAGAACTGCTGCTTACAAAGCAGCGCCCCTTACATTTTTGAAAAGTAGACGCCTTCCTGGAAATAGTGCGATCCCCCTTTTTCCTCCGTAGGGAAACAGACTGGAGATATAGTGAATCATTCTGTAACACTGAGGGAACTAAACATTGAAACATTAAACATTAAACATTGAAAATGGATGCCCAGAGCAGCGTTAGATTATTCGATTCTGTTTTATCGAATGTGTGCTCAGTACACAAGATTTGGCACATCTTTAAACCCTTAGCCTTGTGCTAGCTTTTTCCCTAACAAAGGTGCAAATTTGCTCCACATCAGCTTTGCTACATCCATAACATCGCAAAAGTGTGCGACAGCTCCCACATACTGCTTTGAGTAACGTATACCGTTATAACTCGTCGTGTAATGTCCTCCAAAGCCAATGTGTAGTCCCGCCGGACGAATGAATCATGTCCTAATAAAACATTATTTTTGTTTTTAACTGGATGAAAATGTTTCGCCACAAACGCGACAAACATCAACAAACTTTATCCCTCAAAGTTTGTTTGTTTGTTTATTTGGTGACCGCAACTGAGCCATCCCATAGTACACGTGTTGCTGGTCGTACAGTGTTTACAGGCTAAAGACTTCAGTGAGTCACCAACCCCAATATGAAGGACCACCCTAAAGACTTAGGATTGGTTCTGCAATGCAAGGGTTTTTTGTTAAACTCTGTAATTGTCTCCACCAAGTTCAGCAACGAAAGCTGGGGGCATGTCATCAGTCTCTAGTTGAGCAAAGTGTCTAGAGACTGACTTGTGAGTCTGTACCTTACCCATAAACATAAGTCTTCACCCTAAAATTTAATGTTAAAGTTGTGGGGTCCCAGATTTTGTCCCCACAAAAAGTTTTAGACCCCACACTGTGAGTGAAAATTCAGGTTTCGGACCCTACAAACAAAGAATAACAAACACACACACGCACACGTGCATTAAACAAACATGCCTGAGAGTTGAAGCTCATGACAAAGCCATCATTTCATGTATCCCACTGTTTCATGTTACTGTATTTGTTGTATTTCACTCGCTGTGAGCTTTTGTGTTTGTCTATCAGTAAACTTTATTTTACCTTGAAGTCCTATAAAAGCTTAATATTTCTTTTTCAATACAATTCATATGTATCTTAGTGTTTCTCTGTATGTAGGGTGTGACAGAGGGAGAGAGAGAGTGTGTGTATGAGAAACCACTGAAACAGGAAACTGCAACGAACTTGCAGAGATTGTTTTTGTATTTGGAAATTATGAAATGTCTCTACATGTTCTGTAATCCTTCTGCAATTTAAATTTAAATCAAGTAGCTTATTGCTATATAAACAGTTAAATGTGGTTAATGTTTAGGTCTGAGGTTAGGGTAGAGGGTAACAAGTGACATCAAAGGGTACAGTCTTAGATTAGATTTCAGTGAACTGTTTTTCTTGAAATAAACAGTGTGTTGCAGCACCAGTAATGTAGGGCTGCAGACAATGTGCATTATATTTCACTGTATCAATGTAAATCCAAATCCCTCATTTTTTTGTTCAACAAAAAAGAAAGACATTGAAATTCAATTTGAGATAGTTTTTCCAAGCAGGGATTTTAAACTTGGGCACACAGTGGTGCATGAAGAATCTCTTAAGAAGATATTCTATGGTAGGTTCAAGAAGGAGGCTGCCGTGAAAGCTACATAAAACCCATGGAAAACAGTTGTAAGGCTACACTTACACTAACTACTCCTCACAGAAAGACAGCATAGTGGACCAAAAACTGCACAAATAGAGTAAAAAAAAAAAATCACTCAATATTTTTTAGGAATCAGTAATTTTTACATCAGTGAGTCAATTTTTATTCATTTTACTGTTATTGTTTACTGAATTTAAAACCCTCAAAAGGACACTACTGTGTTTTCGGTATTAATTTACTACAGCTGGTGATAACAGTTTTAAACTTGGGGTTAACTGATTGTGTGCTCTGTTGGAAAGCATGACATGTTCTTGTTAGTTTTTTAAAACCCTCTGTAAGGTTTGTACTCATTAGCATCAGCAGAATGAGTGCATCACATATTTTAATGCAACATCTTTGCCTCAATGTTCTTATGCATTGCCAAGCACATGGAACCATATATTTGGGTTTTTTGGAAGTGAGGAAATACTTTTGTCGTGTAATGCAGTGTAACCTTATGAGGGTTTTCAGATATAACAGAGGAAGGATTTGATAAAGGACTGTTATAGCAATGAGAGTAAATTGCAAATGATACTATATATATATATATATATATATATATATATATATATATATATATATATATATATGCTGTATATACATG
>JAPQLA010000009.1:13996856-14033343 GCA_029822935.1 Naso vlamingii
TTTTTTTTCAATTTATTTATTTTTTAAAATATATATATATATATATATATATATATATATATATATATATATATATACTGTAGTTTGTGGCCCCAGTATCAAAAAATCCACCTTTTAAATTTTTGAGAAAATCTTATAATATATCTTGTAATAAGGTAAATGAAGATCATTGCCGATAGATGACATAGGATCTGTGCCACTTCTTTAGTGGAGTTCGCTATTGATGATTTTTCAGTGTCACTGATTGTGGTCAGCTGTATTATTCTGAGGGGCTTACTGAGAGTCCTGTTTCATCATGAGACCTGTTTCACATTGTTCATTTTTGTAGCCTGTCTGTGGTAGTAGGAATTACTCAGTTTAAATGAAGATTTTGTGCTTTAACAAACAAACAAACAGCATTCGAATGTTTCTGTAGCTGAGGCTAAATGTCAGCAGTATAGTAAGTGCTGGAAAGTGCAAAAAAAGTGCAATGGAAATGTCAACAATTGAAAACTCATTGTTTGCGTAGAAGTACAGTGTTACAGATTGCAGGCCAGCATGAAGATGAGATATTGCATGCCTGGTAAAGGAAATAGAAACTTTGCAGGTGCTCCAGGGTTCTACTGGTGGTGCCCCATCTTTAGCACTGGCTTTTGTGCCAGTCCTTCTCTCTCAGTCATTTTTATTTGTGTTATTTCACTAACACTCCTAACTTCCCTCTAATTTCTAGTTGTATACATGGTACACATAAACTTGTCTGCATTTGTTTGTGTGTATGTATCTATGTGCCTCTGTCCTCAACTATGTGTTCTCCAGCCTCTATGTATCTATTCTTAATGCAAGTGTTGAAAAATAAAGTTATTGTGAGTAATAACTAATAACCAGAAAGAGAAAATTAATCAAACAGGCAATATTGATACGTGCTATATGTTAACATAAAAACTCACGGAACAGTCAGTTAAGCCAGTTGAACCAATTGAGTCAGATGAAACTACGATAGGGGTTAACGACACTAATGGCTTATGAGGCGATCCGAACCAGTCAGAACAGACTCACACACATCTAGATAGCGCCTTAATTCAATTGGTGTAAATCAAACAGCACTCCAGAAAGGCTCAGCAGCATCATTGGAGATGTTTATCGCTCCTTTAATCCAATTAGTCTGGTCTGAGGGCTGCTGGTGTCTTGGACTGCTTCTGCCTGTGTCCTGCATACTTCTGCAGCTGGACTGAGCTTTATGTCCAGACAGACCCCTGACACAAACACTTGCATAATAACTGACTACGTTTGGAGAGCTTATACCTTGACATTTTTTTTTTTTTTTTTTTTACCAGGCAATGCTTGTTGTAGTGTTTTAAAAATTAAGCTGATTTGAAAACTTTGACCTTGCTTTTCTAGAATTACTCATTAGTAGTAAGTGAAGTACTGAAGTGTCGTATAACTCAAGCAGTCACACTCATAGCTCATCATAAGTTTTTGAAAGTGTGCAAATCTTTAGTTATTTAAAGTAGGACTTGGATGATTTTGATGTAATTAGAATACATTGTAACTAAATTATTCATGCAATTATGCAATAATAACAGTTAATTCTGGGGTATTTTCCATCTGTACAAGTAATAGTCACTCCTAGACACAACTTCCAGCCTGTATACCCATCACTAACGTCAAATGTCAAAGATTCAAGGAGTCTTTGGATGCTTTGGGCTGGTCAAGCTTTTTGCCCAGATTTTGAGTGTGCTTTTATGTTTGTGTGTGGTAGTTTTGGTAGCAGTAGTCCATGGGTTGGAGAGTTTATCTAATAAACAGCAGGCCTTTGTGTTCTCTCTTTTTTTTCTCTCTGTATTTCATATGGATGTTTGCCCTTGAAAGTCCCTCTTTTTCTCTGTGTCCCATGCTGTTTCTTTCTCCCACCCTTCTTTTTGTCTTTTTGTCTCTCTCTCTCCCTTTGTCTCACTGTCTCTCACCCCTTTCTCATTTCTCCGTTTGGACCACCAACAGCGGCGGCGGGTAAAGTTCTCTCTCTTTTTCCTCCTCAATTTCTCCCTCTGCACTCTCAGCGCCTGTTCTTCTGATCACACATCTCTTCCTATCATCTATCCATCATCACAGTTGACATTTGTACTTGTCTGTTGGTCCCTTTTTGCCATTGTTCACCATGGAACAGCTCAAGAGGCTCAAACACAACTAAACCTTGTGTTCAGGTCCCTAAATGAATAACACAGATGCCATTTTATTTTTCATTTTTCTTTGCGTATCACAGGATAATTACAGAAAAATATCCTTTGTGCAGTAAATGTCAACACAACCTAAACCAAAAGTTAATGTAATAAACTTCTAGGAAATTTTCCAGCAAGTAAAGGTTAAAATATGACCAAAGAAATACACACGGATACAAATAAGTGCACCAAAACCTATGAGTGACACACACATATGAACACACACACACACACACACACACAGTCACTTACAGAAGACACCAATACACGTGTGCACTCTGGCACACACAAGTCTACATGCTCACAGCCACTAGGTGCCATCTGGTATAACAGCTGTAAGATGCAGGCAGCTGTACAAATAACTGCCTTCTCCACAAATGATCACTTTCAGTGACCTTTGACCTTACTGTTAGCATCCTGAGCCTTCATAATGGATATGTGAGAAATTGAGAAAAGGGCAGGGAATAATATTACTGCAGGTTATTTAAGTAAACAGAATACCTTTTTCAGCATCAGTCAACTGCCTTATTGTTAAGAGTCTTACTAGATAATTACTGTAGTTTGGTGCTTAAGTACATGAGACAACTTGCTAACTTGTATGCTCACTTGTATTTCTTTTTTTTCTTCTTCTTCTTTTTTTTTTTTAGCTTTGCATAGATTTTTTTTTCTTCTTTTTCCTAACACATGTTCCAAGGAAACCAAAGTGACAAGAAAAGATAGATGTTTGGCTCATCATCTTAATCATGAAATGCTTAAATGCCACAATGACACAAGACAAGATTCCATGCTGTTTGAACAATGCTGTGAAACCAGCTTATCCGAGTTGTAGTTTACAGTTGATAGAAATTCACTTTTAGAGTCATCAAAAGAGAGAGTTTGGCTGTTTATTTAAGGTTTTACTATATTTATACACATTGTGACATTACCAAATTCTGACTTATTTAACGAGGTTTTAGATTGAGAGAAACTCTTGAAAGGGGAGCATTTCTAGCCTGTCATTTTAACAGGAGCTAACTTTAAGTTACCACTCTAACAAGGCTTCATGGGGTTGTTTATGTCTCGCTGAGACCATGACTAAACTCTCTCTGCAAATGCCTCTGTGTAAAATAGAGTTCTTCATCAATCAAGCTGCTGCTTTAGAGAGCAAATATTGCAGCATGGAAAGCAAGGTTTCAATGCAGCATGAAAATATTTCACCATTAGCTGGGCATGTGCAAGCCAAAGCTTTAGCCGTCCTTGTAAAGCATTGAAATACATTGCAAAGTATAAAATGAGTAGATAGCGTTCAGATAGGAATGACTTCAGTTGTTTCCTTAGCATGTATTGTAGTTGTAAAGTACCACCTAACTCTAGCATGTAGCTACAATGCTAACCTCACATTTAGAAAGAAGGCTAAAGTGTAATATGATAGCAATGCTGCATGTGTTGCTATGTATATAACCCAGACGCAGTTACTCATTTTGAGTTAACTCGGACACAAATACCATCACAGAATGGCTGCCCACTGCCATTTTGGATCTGAGAGGACTAAGCTTGTGTCCACCTGAACCCTCTGACTTTATTTATTTGTGTGTGTCTGTGTGTGTGTCTGTGTGTGTGCATGTGTCTGTACTCTTGTGTGAATGTATATATCTGTCATGCTGTGCTGGTGTGTGTGTGTGTGTACAAATGTAGGGGGAGCAGTAAGGGAAAGGACATTAGCACTATCAAGTCTCTGAGGGTGCTGAGAGTGTTACGACCTTTGAAGACTATTAAACGTCTTCCCAAACTCAAGGTATGTTTACCTTAAAATGTTTGAACTCAGACTACAGTTACTCTTATTTTCAGAAGCATGGTGGACGTTTAATCATTATAAATATTAAGGTTCAATGTTCAGTATTATTTATTGTACATTTCATATCAATTCACACTTAAGATAACAGACATAGTATCTTAAGCATTTTCAAGTATCTTTATCTGCTACCAGACTACAGTCCAAATTGCATTTGATGCCACAATTCAAGACCAAAACACAAATCATTTCAGTTAAATGTGTTTATGGAATAACCAACACGTCTCCTACTGTTGTTCTCTTTCTCGATCCTCAGGCTGTGTTTGACTGTGTGGTGAACTCTCTGAAGAATGTGCTCAACATCCTGATCGTCTACTTACTCTTCATGTTCATCTTTGCTGTGGTGGCTGTGCAGCTCTTCAAGGGCCGCTTCTTTTACTGCACTGATGAATCCAAAGAGTTTGAGCGCGACTGTAGGTGAGAAAATACCTCAACTGTATTTATCCTGGGTGGTTAAAATGTTCTGGTTATCCTCTCAGTATTAAGCCAAACCCCTCATGTTTTTACTTGGTTGTGTTGGCCCATGAGGATGGTGTGCACGCTACGAGTGTGCAGAGTTGTTCACTGCACTACTTCCCCAAAATGCCAGAGAGCAAAAGAAATCAAAACATTTTATTTAAAAAAACTCCAGAAGAACGTGGCCATGTGTGATGCTTAGCAGCCCCTCAGTGTTGGGAATGCATTGATCTGTTCACAGCTGTTAATTAGACAAAAGTGACACTTTTAATGTGTCCGAACCAAATTCTGTTAATTGAGCAGTACAGTGTTTAAAAATATGATTGGATAAGTCAGGGACACAAGCATTGTGAATATAAAACTTTATATGGTTGACACCAGTGGACTTAACAGATCTAATAATCTAGTTATTCTAGTAAAAGCAAAATGTATGCACATCCAAGTGTTGTTATGACTTGAATCATTTTCAACACACCTAAAGTGAATTTAAATTTGGAAATAAATTCCTCCTAATTCCCCCTTTTACATGCTGATGATGTCATATGTGTGATATTCCAGGGGAGAGTATCTTGTGTATGAACGTGATAACGAAGTGAAGGCGCAGAAGCGGGAGTGGAAGAAGTACGATTTCCACTACGACAACGTGGCTTGGGCTCTTCTCACCCTCTTCACTGTGTCTACCGGAGAGGGGTGGCCGCAGTGAGTATACATGAAAATGCACAGCCACAAGCAGACGCAGCACATATGCAACTTTCTGACAACATCTAACCCTCACCCGTTCCCCTCTCTTCCTTTGCAGGGTGCTGAAGCATTCAGTGGATGCGACTTATGAGAACCAGGGCCCGAGCCCGGGGTACCGGATGGAGATGTCCATCTTTTACGTGGTGTACTTCGTGGTCTTCCCCTTCTTCTTCGTCAACATCTTCGTGGCTCTCATCATCATCACCTTCCAGGAGCAAGGAGACAAGATGATGGAGGACTACAGCTTGGAAAAGAACGAGGTGATGAGAGATTAGGGGAATTAAGGAAAATTGCCAAAAAGAGGGAGGGTGGGTGGCAAGAAAGCAAGAAGAGGTGGGTTTGCCACTACTGGACTTAAAAAAGGAATAGATATAGGAAAAGGGGGAACACAGGAGACGATTACAGCAGGACGATAACAAACATTTTCGTTTTTGTTTCTGCAGAGAGCCTGTATTGACTTTGCCATCAACGCACGGCCCCTGACACGCCACATGCCTCAGAACAAGCTGAGCTTTCAGTACAGAATGTGGGAGTTCGTGGTGTCGCCGCCATTTGAGTATACCATCATGGCAATGATCGCGCTCAACACAGTTGTACTGATGATGAAGGTAAAATGTTATAATGTTACAAACTTAGAAGCAGTAATGCACAAGTAAATATAAATATGTATTCTGAAATCCAGTAAGTACTGAGTATAGTTTGGAGTTTGGAGGTGTAACACTTCTTTCTCTTTGTACCTCCATCCTATGCCATCCTCCCCACAGTTACAAAACAAACACTGGACTGTGTACACTATTTCCAGAGATAAAAACATTTATATTAATTTGTCTGACTCTGCACTTGAACTGTGTGTCTCTCTGTCTTCATACTCCTCCTCCTCTCTGTCCCTGGCTGTATGTGTGTGTTTCTGTGTGCATGTTTGCCTACAATGGTGCACACTCAATTTGTTTGTGTGGCAATCCATTTCCTTGTATTTGTACACTGCTTTGTCGGTATGAATGTGTGCGCTGCCTGTGTGTGTGTTTGTTTATAGTATGATGGAGCTTCTGACACCTATGAGGCTGTGTTAGCCAACCTGAACATAGTGTTTACCTCCCTCTTCTCCATGGAGTGTGTACTCAAGATCATCGCCTTTGGAGCACTGGTGAGTGCGTGTGTGTGTTTGTGTGTGGGTTTATGTGTGGTGAGGACGTACTGCTCTACTGTGTCTTTGTAGAAAATTCTGAAAATCAGTTATTATTACATGGTATCATTGTATAACATAGATTATTAGTGTATAGCAGCATAACTGTATAACTATCTGAGACAATGCAGACAGCCAGTGAGAGACAAAATGCCGAGCCAAGGCAAGAGTTTCATTCACACAAACTTGGCAAGAAAAAGATTTGTGTGCTTGACAAATGACACAGATTAAAGTAGCACCTACATTTCAGGTTAGATCAACTGTAACCGGCCTGAAATCTACTTTTAAGCCTTATTCACACCACAGTAGTCCTATCGAGGGATGTGATTTTGAAATTACCCCCGCTGTTTGTGTTTTTGTGCAGTGTATTTGCATGAAATAAGGGAAGTCAGCATGCTGTGTAATATCTACTTCCTGAGGGACAAGAGCAGTGAACTTCCTGACTTTGCACCCAAAATTCTGTCATAACTTGTGTTAATATCTGCCAGTGAGCCTCCATGATTCTTAATGGGGAAAGAGGCAGAAGAAAAGTGTGCTAAAATGAACACCTTGCAATTTAAAAAAATAATGACTCCAATCACAAAATGCTGATTCACATATAACTAGTATATCATTACATGACTTTTGTGTTTGGGTAAATGTGGTAGGTAATTTTGGTTTCCTAACTACAAATTATGGGCTTAAATGTCTCACAAGGGATGAAGATCAAAGATGACCTCAGCAATTAATACAAATTACTAGAGGTCCCCAGGTTATGCTATTTCCTTGCAATAGGGATTTACCTTATAGCCTAGGAAAACACTCATGTTTTTCGGTAATTAAAATAGCTACATTAGCAGCTATAGTGTCTACACTGCACATTTTTTGGTTAGAGCAGTAAGACTTGATACTCCTGCATGCCTAATAATCAGTCTGTTTCATGTCCTGGCGGTCTTCACTGCAGCTTTGTCTATTATTTTGTGACTTGAGAAGGGATTGTCTGTCATGAAGTATTGCCTACGTATTTTAGGAGAAATTTGGGGGAAATAATAAGATATTATAGGTTAAAAAAGGGCTAAGAAATAGGAAACTGCCAGAAGTCCGCAGTAAAGTGCTCAGTCATCTGAGCTGCAGAGGATTTGAAGGGAGGCGGATAAAGATAGAAGAGTTGCTTTTGAGATGAACATTAGGAGGACATACAGGACGGGGGGACAGTAATGCATTAACATGAAGAACAAGCGTGAATGACAGCTAGGCGGTGAAAGAGAAAAGCAAAGATTACAGAGAAGGTGGAGATTAAACAGGACCGTCCGAAACTGTCTGACGAACACTCAAATACACCAAACATGCAAAATCATACAGTCAAATAAGACACTCAGAGACATCTGTGTGTGTGTGTGTGTGTGTGTGTGCGCGTGTGTGTGTGTGTGTGTGTTTGTCAAGGTGGTTTATTCTAATAGCTGCCTCCCTTCCTCTCCTCCTTTCCCTTCACTTGTCTAATGCACAGTTTGGCTGGAGGCATTATGTAGGAGAGCAAAAGAAACAGACCTCGATCATCAGTTTTACTATGCCTCGTTCTCTTTTGGTCTCTCTGCTTTTAAAGAGAAAATGAAAACATTTACCAATTATGTATGTGGATAAATGTGGTTGTGCAGATTTAATGAATAAATTTAATTTAATACATTCAGTAAATGGATGTGATACTCTATTCATGAGAAACAGGAAGAATGACTCAGTATGACGTGTTTCGGCTCAGTCTGTGATGTACAGTGATATAAAGTATGTGATGTTTGATGGCTGGCGTAATGTCCTGATGCAGTACAAGTTGTTCCTTGCTTGTCTGCTGGCATCCAACCAACATGCCATCACTGATGGTCCATTTGTCTCATCTAATTTCTTTCCTGTTCCCGTCTGACACTGACATGTCTTTTTTTTCATTTTCTTGTTCTTTCTCTTTCTGTCTGACCTTTATTCTCTCTTTTCTCCTATTGTCTCACTCTTTACCCCTTTTCTTTCTACATTTTACACTTTTATTTTAATATTGCTTTAATCCTGCTGTATTATTTTCCTTCCTACATCAATGTGGTCTGTCTTTGCTCCTTCCCCTTGTATTTCACATTTCTGTCCATTTTTATGTCTTCTTCTTTCTATCCCTGCCACATCCATGTTCCTCTACATTTAACTGTCTCCTCTCCTCACATCACCTCATCCGTATCGCAACTTCCCTGTTTCTACCTCGTCCTCCTTGTACCCTCCTATATCCCCCTCTCTTCTCTCTTCTCTCTCTCTTTTTCTGTCTAAAGAATTATTTCAAAGATGCCTGGAATATTTTTGACTGTGTGACAGTTCTCGGCAGCATTACTGACATCCTGGTTACCGAGCTTGGGGTAAGTAGCAGGATCTGTAGATGCGTATGTTGTAGAAATTTGAACTGATGAGTCAAAACTGCAAACAGAAAGACAAGATATTGTATCAGCAATTTTTGTTGAGTGTCTGTTTGTTGTTAAAGAATGACTGTTGTTAGTTGAGCTTCAGCATGTGTCTATAGGCATGTACATCTGTCACATAGTCTAAAAAACATACTGTAGACAAGGAGTTTGGGGAGAGCATGAGTTACAGGCCACTGCTAAGTCTTGCATTGCTCAGTCATGCATGAACATCTCTTGAAAGTCTTATATAATTGTCCCAGTTGGTGGGACAAGGGGAGACCAGCCTCTAGCTGGCCGCCAACAGCATGGCAGGAAGTATGCTGTTGCTCTGCAGTCAGCCAGAGCACAGCTCCTTCAAGCAACCTGGTAGCCAGTCAAATCATGAGATTGCATCTCAGGTGGGCAAAAGAGGCTATGCAGGGCCTTCCATCAGAAATCTGTTAGTAACCAGCTGCAGTCTTGACAGTCTATTGGACCTCTAAGTGTGAACAAACACTGAAGAACGACAGGACTAGAAAAAAAAATATATGACAGATTAAACAGAGGGGCCTGTCCTTTAACATCATGGCTAAATGTGAATGGTCTGATTGACCGGATTATGTGTCCAGAACTACATTAACACCACAGTGCACTAAGTTGCTTTGAAGATGGCCATGTAGATTGGTTAGCTAGCTAAGCAACATGATATTTGCACATCATCTGGCTTAGCAAGATATGTTTTTATGTAATGTGATACCCCTTTTACATAAGATCAACACTAATGTATTTAGTGGTTTATGCTAATGATTACATTCATTTTTTCCAATGGCTGGCTGAGGTTTCTTTTGCTGTTAGCCTATAATCTAAAATCAAATAAGGCAAAAAAGGAAAACCAGCAAAAAAACAGGTTATTAAATTTGCCTGAATGAGACAGCATATGACCATGAAGCTGTTGATATGTGCACAAGTCTTTATGTTTGAGTGCTTATATCTGGGAATCTGAGTGTCATTTTGAAAACAGAATTTTTTTATTTAGAAATTATTCTAAAGGTGTGCTCAGACAGAACATGATGTGAATTTTAGAATTTAAAATTTATAAATGTGAGGGTGCGAATGGTAACATTACACATCCAAAGAACACCTCCTACATCTATTTTGAAGGACAGGTGCTTAGAAGAAGCACAATCATAAAATAAAGATATAAAAGTTAAAAAAAAAAAAAAACTAGCACACCATCCAACTTGCAATATGTGGTATTTATTTGCAACATTTTCGTGCAATACCTTCATCAGTCAATTTTCATCATGCTTATATTCGTGCTTATCCTGGGACTTAAAAAAATCTACTTCACAAATGTACAAATATGAGAGGAAAAATCAGACACACACATTTGTTTACTTGCTTAGAGCAAATGTCTGAACAATTAGTTCATTGTCTGTTTCGAGTAAATAATCTGCAAGAAAAAGGGTGAGGTTAGAATTTACTTCACATTCTTTCTGAACACACTTTAAGAGTTACTTTAATGTATTGAACTCCTACAGAATTACATGTAGAAATATAGGTAAGGTGGTAAGAATGTAATGAATTAACTGTATGTAAGGTGTGTAATGTATTGTAATGTAATGTATATCCATATGTAATCTATCCACCTCTTAGATATCTTTGATCCAAAGCAGTTAAAAAATGTATATCCGAGAATGAGAGTAATTTTTTATGGCATTTGCCAAAGCTGCACAGCTTCTTTCAAGCTAGTTCTGTCTGAGAAAGCAAAGAATACCAATGATTCAAGCCCTCTGAAGGTTTAAATTAATGTTCCAGCCAGATTCCAGTAAATAATTTACTGATGAGTCAGTCTTTCTTTGGCTTACACTCATGTTTATTTACAATCCATACAGCGATTTCCATCCTTCTTGATTCTTGGTATTTCCGCTATATTTGTTTACAAAATGTGCAGACAGAAACCTGGTGTTGTGCTAACTTGTTTCTGTATTGACTGTTGATTTCTTTCTTGTTTTTATCTTTTTACATGCTTTCTTTAAATCGTCCACAAACTAAATGATGATCTACTGTAATCTGCTCCGCCCCACCCCCTTCTCCCCCCAACACCAACTACTTCCTGCGATTCCGTCCAATCAAAATGCACTATGAATCCTCTGTGTCCACCCATGACAACTGGCTTGGTCAATCTCTCTGGTTGTTCTTCGAACCAACCAAAAATCCAAAAATTTGCCGCTATAAACCATATGTCTGCAACATCCACATGTAGATGGTTTGTAATTTTTTGGAGATCTTATTTGACTGCATCTGTTTCTATTGCGATGTGCATGCTTTGCTTGACCCCCATGACCCAAACCTTCAACTGAGCTCTCAATTTGTCGAATTTTTGTTTGATGCCAAGTTTACTAACATCTCTACCAGTCACTGTTCATTTCATATATTGTACTCAACCATAAATCCTACCCATACTGTGCATCCTTTACTAAGAACTAGTTCTCAGTTTGTAAAGGATAGGATTGTATGATCTGGATTGGAGTAGATTGCTACAGTACATCTATCCATTGAGGTTAGTTGTTCATTGTCTGCACATACAGAGACACATTCACACCCACACATATGACAGTGACTGGGAGAGTGTTTCCAGTAGCGGCAGAGTGAATCCAAAGCTTTGCCTCTGGCAGAGAGAACAAGTGATGCATGCTGCCCCTTGCATGTCTTTGGCAGGAATCCTTTATTTTCACAACGCATACACCCACACTTAAACATAGACACGGAGCAAAGTAATACATGCTGTGTTGTAGTTGGAACCTGCATGTGCCTGCTGCCAGTCCCTTTTGAGCACTTCAAGTCTCACGTCAATTGCACTTCAGCTGCAGTCTTTTGTTCTTTACTGAGGTGCATGGTTGAAGAACTCCGTCTTACCAATGTCACATCCATTGATAATTGTAACTTGTAATTTTTGAAAATGGAATAAACAAAAATAAATAAGAGTTCTATTCAAATCAATTTAAGATGCAACATTTCATTTCATCTCAATGTAAACCCGCTTTGTAACAAATATTCACATTAATATAATTGGGAAAAAATTTAAATTTAAAGAAATTTCCGTAAGTTTATTTACCTTCGCTGTTCCTCAACCACCCTCTTTCGCTTGTTGGGCTGTGACATCACTACAGAATGTCACATGATTTTGGAAGAATCCTATTGGATGGTGCATCAGCTGCCAATAGCTTTCCTGGTTTGCCTTGTATCAGTACATCTGCATGCTATGGGCTCGCTTCATATTACAGTATTGCATATTTTGCCTTGAGAGAATTAGTGCATTTGGTTGTCCTTGCAAGGAAATGTCCTGACATCCCTGCACTTTAACTACTCACCATTCCTACCACAATTACTACTCTGTAACCCAATTGGATGAAACTAGTTAGATTTGGATGATTTCCTTTCCCTTGTGTTGTTTGGTTTGGTTTTGTCTCACCTAACGGATATGACAAGCTTGTTGGAGCCTTGCTGATTTGAGTTTGGTTTGCTTTGACATGTTTGGCTCCTGATTCTATAATTTGTATTGAGTTGGAACCTCCCCCATTTGAGTTTGACTGTTTTTTTTTTTAAATCATTTTTATGTTTGGTTG
Organism: Naso vlamingii; assembly: GCA_029822935.1. NCBI lineage: Eukaryota > Metazoa > Chordata > Actinopteri > Acanthuriformes > Acanthuridae > Naso > Naso vlamingii. The sequence continues at coordinate 14,009,279 of JAPQLA010000009.1, forward strand.
TCTAAGAAAATTTGCTGGCACAATTTGCATCAAAACTAACTACTATTTTCCCTTATTCCAACCCCGAAACCTTCTATCTTCATCTTCCCACCTCTTTTACCTTTTTCTGTTGTTTCCTGTCCACGTTTTTGTTTTTCCACCTCTCTTGCCGTCTCTCTTCCCCTTTCCATCTCCCCTTTCTCTGCGGTTATGTTGTGGCTGTACTGTAGAATAATTTCATCAACCTAAGTTTCCTGAGGCTGTTCAGGGCAGCTCGTCTCATCAAGCTGCTGAGGCAGGGAGAAACCATCCGCATCTTGCTCTGGACCTTCGTTCAGTCCTTCAAGGTTTACACTTAATTATACAGCATAACAGACAGAAATCATTGCATGCATTCAAATTTATAGATTATACAGAAATAAACATATCCTTTATTGTGTGTATGTATACCTAGACAATGCTTAGATGCAGTCTTATATACCATGCAGGATGCGTTCATTTGTATCAAAGTTAATACTGAACGATTAATGTGTCTCTCCTCAGGCACTGCCTTATGTCTGCCTCCTCATTGCCATGCTGTTCTTCATTTACGCTATCATTGGGATGCAGGTGGGTGAGAGCTTCAATCTAAAAATTGCTATATTGCTTTTGGGATACATTAAGTATATTTTATAGGATAATGATGATGAGAAGGAGGTAGAGAAGGAGAATGAGGATGATGATAATGGTCATAAGGATTTGGTGCATAACGGGAGGAGGAGGATGATTAGGGAAGTGGTGGCTATGACGTAAGTGCAGTAAAGGTTTTAGAGAATTAATTCTGCTTTAGTGGCCAAGAAGGCCAGAAAGCTCATTGATGAGCAAGTACAAGCTGATTTCCAGTGTTAACAATGTGACTGCATTCTACAGCTGTTTGGTAATATTGATATTGAAGAAGATGGAGACAGTGCCATCGACCAGCACAACAACTTCCGGACCTTCATACAGGCTCTCATGCTTCTATTCAGGTATGTATTTGTAAATGTGTGTATGTGTGTGTGTAAATCTGTATATATGCAGTTTTTATTTGCTTTATTTGCAAATCTAAACTGAAAATCTGGATGGATTTTTGGATAACCATTTGAAATCTGTGAAGATTTTAGTTGGCTGTTTACTCCTTTTTCCTCAAAATCAAGGAAGTCTTTGTGTGTTTTAGGAGTGCAACAGGAGAGGCATGGCACGAGATCATGCTGGCATGTCTAGGTGGTAAGGACTGCGACGAACTGTCAGGAAATACAGACCCAGAGTGTGGCAGCCAGTTTGCCTACCTCTACTTTGTGTCCTTCATCTTCTTCTGTTCATTCTTGGTAAGTAAATACAACGTAATCCAACACCCACCATTCCAAATCCCAAACGTCCACGCTCACTTTGTCTTAAACCGACTAGTTTTACCTCCTTAAGTATCTCAGGTTCTGCAGTTTTTAGCCACAGCCTGGGAAATTGAAATACATCACAAAATCCCCAATGGACAGGAAACTAAACACGTGTCTGGTGCTGTTCTATGTAAACAAATTATTGAACTGATGATTTTGTGAAACCAGTTTTGAGACGATCTCTTTATCAGATTAGATATTTAACTTTTGCACTTGTGTGTAGATGCTGAATCTGTTTGTAGCCGTCATCATGGACAACTTTGAGTACCTGACAAGAGATTCTTCCATACTTGGACCTCACCACCTGGATGAGTATGTCAGGATATGGGCCGAGTATGATCCTGCCGCCTGGTGAGTGATTACGTGCCTGCACTCAGGCGCACATGCCAACACGCCACTAATTTGGCCAGCTTTGACACTGACATGACACACCTTTTATTATTACCTAATGACAGATTGAAAACAGAAGTCATATCTATAAATGTGTCACATTTCTGAATGTGTTTGCGTCAGTAGTCTACATAAAACCACAGATACTGCTTACATCCCACACTATATTCCTTGTACTTATTTTGATGTGCGTATTCACTCAGAGCAATGAAATTAACTTACCACCAATGAATTAATTGTGTTTTTTCTGTCCAACACATCAGCACAAGGTTTTCAGAATAGTCAAAAAATAAACAAAAAGGTACACAGCACAAAGTGTGAATTAACTAGTAGAACTGAAAGAGCTGCAAGGAGGCCGTAATGGATCTAAGTCTAACCTCATCAGGCATCTGTTTTACTCTCTCTCATCATACAACCTCTCTCTCCTCTCAATCCCTTCCACCTCTTTTCTGCAGAATGTCCTCAGATTCCTCCTACCCTTTCCCAAACCTCTCCTCTCCCCTGGAATCTGTATACTGCTCAATTAAAAAACTTGATGTAGCAACGTCTACACTCCAAGCAAAGCCCTGCCCTGTTCAGATCTGTGGTCTAAATGTCTACTGTAGACATGCTACGTTTCATGGTATCTGCATTCCAGTGCCTGTGTGTTGCCCTCTTGCTGTCATTTAGACTGTACATTGACTGCCTTAAACAGGGAAAGTGGGAAGGACAAGTGAACAAGTGAAGTGAAGGAGCAATTAGAGCAATACAAGTGAAGAAGTAATTAGAGAATAGAAATTTACAGGAAAGACACTTAAAAGATTTATAGCAGGGAGAAAACTGTGACTTAAATAGATTGCTGGTTATCAAAGGCTAAACTCTACCGTGTGTATTATTTGGTAGAATTTAAAACATTATTTTAAGAAATGTGTTTCTTGTTACCTTTGCTACATATTGTGAGAAAATGGTGTTTTTAATTCCACCGTACTGGCTTTTACATGGGGTGGATACTGATGGGAAACAGACGACAGGGAACAAAGACAAATGGCTGACACATGAACACATATTTAAAAAGGAGGGGTTTGCACAACAGAGGCAGCTATTAATTGTTTAGCTGTTTACCAGGGGCATGTTTTTCTACTCAATTCCTTAATTACACACATCCTGTTAGGGGTTGGACTGAGGAGAGGAAGTAAAGGGCTGTCAAACTGAGGGGGAGGAGTAAAAGAAACAAACAAAACCACATTTAACGATGTGTTGCACGCAGTGAAGTGTGTAAAGTGTGTGTATTAAGCTGTATATGTCTCGACAGTCTGTTATTTACAGCAAACATCGTAAAGTATTTTCAGATACTGTGTTCTTGTCAATACTGTGCTCTTCCTCCCAGTGTTCTCTCTTCTTTTGGATGTGTGTGTGTGTGTGTGTGTTTTTTTTCCTGTGTGTATGCGTGTGTTTCTTAACTCCCCTGTATTCTTCTTGCAGCGGGCGCATTCATTATAAGGACATGTACAGTTTATTACGAGTTATCGACCCGCCTCTCGGCTTAGGCAAGAAATGCCCTCATAGGGTGGCCTGCAAGGTTTGACTTCCATTCAAACGAAATCTCTCAAACACACTTGCTAGCCACAGCATCCAGGAATGGAGTGAATGCCGCTTTATTTTTGTTTTCTTTTTCACTTTTAATTTTCCAACTTCTTTTCCACCATTATCGACTTGCATTCTGAACTGCTGAGAGAATGTGCGGGACAATGCAGACACCCAGAGAAGCATGTGAAATGCACTAAGTGAAATAGCAAAAAATATCCACGTTTTACCACATTGTAAAAGATTTTTTTTTTCTTTTGCTTGCTGTGGAGCCATAGCTATACTGTAGCAAGCTACGGTTGCCCACTGTAGTATTGCATTGTTCTTGGTTTTGGGGGGTTGGGGGAATGACAGAAACTGCATTGACACCCTTTCCTCTCCCCACCTCTCTCCTCATCTGAGCAGGAGCAGCTTGGTGCCTGCTGTCAAGCTCTGCCCTGCTCTTCTTTGCAAACACACAATTACATACATACACACATGTGATTCACAGTATATACTTATATCCTTTTTGCACAGCCATGTCTTATACTTCAAAATAAGATTTACTTTTCAAATTCCAATCAGAATCTTCCTCCTGTTGTCTCCCTTCCCTCTGTCATTTAATCATTCTCTTTTTTTGACATGACAAACTGTTAGAGAGTACTGTAGCTCATAGAGAAGCCGCACATCCACAGTCTCTCCAAATCAGCCCAATAACCTTGTCTTTCTGTTGTTTTGTTCTTTTGCCTTTTTTTGGTCTTTTCTCTCTTTTTTGACTTTTCTCTCTTGGATCCTCTCTCTCTCTTTTCAACCCTGTCCTCTAATCAATTGTCCTCTCAATCTCTTCCGAATTTTTTTCCTCTCCTCTTCTCTCTCTCTCTCCCCTTCTCTCAATGTTTCCATCTCTCCCTTTTTTATGCTTTTTAAAACGGGCTGGTGGCACTGGCTGATGATGCAGTGGCAGGATCAGTTGCAGGGAAATGTATGACATGCTGAGGCACATGTGTCCTCCACTAGGCCTTGGGAAGAGGTGTCCAGCACGGGTGGCCTACAAGGTCAGAAAGGACCCCATCTGCACCCAAGTGTCCTATGGGTGTCAAGGGGTTTTGGGGGGTCCAGGAGGGAGGGACCAGGGATTTAAGCGCTCAAACGTGGTGTAAACTTTTAGTGTTGTTTCTTTTGTTCTGTTTCTGTTTCTTTTTTGTGGAAAGTGGGGGTGGGCTGGTTGGTGTTGTGGCGTTGTGTGGTGGTGCAGGTGTGGTGGGTGGAGATAGGGTAGTTAGAACAAAGATTAGGCGGGGTGTGTATCCACAGGAGGGGACGAAAGGAGGGACCTTCTCAGCTCGTTTGCGCCGTGTATGATGGACACACAGCTCACTTACACAAACATGCAGAAGACAAGCACATTATAATCGAAAATGTGATATTATTTTTCAAGTTAAGTAACAGTAGAAGGTGTATACTTGAATGCATTCTTTGTGAGTAAAAAAAACCATGAGAGTCATAAATTAACTGATTGCTCAAACATTTTTCTCATGTAGACACTGCCAAACACACACACTCTACACAGAAACATGCGTGTGCAGCAGGGCTTGGAAGGTCCACTAGACTTATGTCCTCTAATTCGTTCCGTCCTGTGGATGGGGCAGGCACACACACACAATCACAAACACACACACACTGGCATGCACTCAAACACACAACAGAATTAATGCATATCAACTAACTTGTAGATGTTATCTGTTATATCTAATGGTAGAGAGAGCAGAAAGGCTTGTATCAGTGATGTTTTCTTTAGAGAGCCTTTAGTTGCCATACAGAAGCAATTTTTTTTTTTTTTCCGTTACCCTTCATGCAGCAGCTCCAAGCCCCCAAGCAGCCTTTTCTATCCGCAAGTCCAATCTTCTCTTTGTCCTTTGGTTCTGTCGTCAATGCAGTTCTATTCTGTTTCCAGCCCCCCTCATCTCTGCATACTGCTCCTCTCCCCACACATAACACACTCCCTCACCTGCCTTCTGCATGGCTGATAACCACCAACAACCCCATGCACAGACCCTGTCTGTCATATAATCAGCACAGACACAATTAATCTTGCACAAATTGTTATCAGAATAGCGAAATACAGAGTGATAACAACAAATTTACCTTCATGTTACCACGTGTTCCTGTAACACCTCTTGTGATTAACGTGACAGTCTCATGAAACATCATTGGCAGATCACTGTGTGCCTCAGGGGGCAGCCTGCTGAACAGCCTGTAGGCACAGGAGATCACTCCATTGCTAACCATTGCTTTATCCAACTCCCATCTCTTTTTGTAGACCTGGAGTTAAATATTACAGAAAATATAGTATTTACGGTTTCATATGGATGGGGCTTAAATATGAGTGTAATTTATAATGAATCAGCGCTTTTCAGTCAAGAAAAGTATACCAACGTTATTTTTCATAGGCCAATTTACTTTTATAGTGAGAGGTTATTGTCTTATAAGGAATATCCTCTTATAATTAAACTTGTAATTTAACTTAACTTATAATTAATCATACAAAATAAGATCTGTACCTGTTTGGACTAAAATGTATTATTTGACCCAGGTTTTTGCACCTCTACCTCTGTTTCTCTCTCAATTAATCACATTTTTATTTTACACCCTGACCTTATGTTAGAAGCTGTTTCCCCCCCTCATGTTTTTGTTTTGTACCCTCAAACATTTTTCCTAAAAGTCTCCTCCCTGAACTAAAAGATGGATCCTATTTTACCCTGCCAAACAGCCTGACATGTTATACATTCACGGTTTTGGCAAAACTTCCCTGACATCTTAATCTGCCCTTTAGTAATTATTACTGGAACAGTTTTCCTGAAGGTTGTCATCTACTCGTGTATGTCAAACCCCACCTACCTTTTTCCCTAAACACCTTGCCAATGAGAGAAATCCAAACCCCGTCTTTGACCTTCCAACCAGTCCACAGAACAATGACCCATCTAGCTCCACTGCTTTTAACCTTCGTCTTCTCTGATCTGAAGAGAGACAGCAGAGCCTTCAGGCAGGACCGCTTTCTTAAAGACACTGCTGAAAAAGTGTGGTGATGTTACTTTGTTTTTGTTTGTTTTGTTTTTTTCTTTGCCTGCTTTTGTCGGTTTTTGTCTATTTTTGGCCACTTTTTCCCTCACATGCTCCATTTACAACTTAAAAACCTACTGATTTATAATCCTTTCTCATGTCTTTGCTTGAGTTTTTACCATTCAATCTTTAATATTTCATATATTTTACACATATACTTATATTTTGTTTACCTGAAAAATCATTTAGCATTTAGCACCAAAACAACACTTTCATTGTGGCCATTTCTTTTGTTTATTCTTTTTTTCCAGAGTGCTGCTCTCTCTCACCTAATAACCCCTCTTCTAAGTCTGTGCCCATTTTTCACATATTAGACATCAGATAATTAGCGATAGAGCTAGCTGCTCTATCATGTCAGCATAGTCCCATTGTCTACAAATTTTCTTACTCTGTCCAATAACAGCCACATTACAACAATTTACAAACTCATTTTAATGTCGCCAACAGAGGATGCTTTCTATGTAAGGCTGCGCAGCTGCTTGTCCTGTGAGGCATATTATGTGTGCATCGCATGCCGCATGGGGGGGTGGGATGTGCAAGAAGGGTTTGGGGAATAGAGATTAAAAAAGTTTTGATGGATGGATTAAAGGACAGTCATTTTGTTGGTACATGTGGGGGAGGCATGATGTGCTGCATGTCTGGGTTGTCGCCGTCTTTTGTCACCAAACACACACGAACATCACTCTGTCATCTGTGAGTTGGTGTGTGTCTGTATATTATATGTTTCAATCATAAACCAACAAGACCAATGAAGGATCAAGCCAATAAACGAAAACCAAAGTGTTACCCTTCCTTAGACTGGTCCATTGGTTGTTCTTGGTTTATTGGTTTATCATCTGGTCTCTGTTGTTTTCAGTTTGAACCTCCAAACCCCTAGGGGGAGCTCTGGATAAGAGTAGCTGCTGCTCTGCCTGTCCTCCTGTTTCATCTGTGAAGGCTCAAGATCACTACATTAACCAACCTGTGAGATCTTTTAGATGTCAACAAACATACATAGATAATATTTGAAGTCATGAATATTATAAATGTATAAGTTCAGGGATGAATCTGAAAAAATGTTTTATTTTATACCTTTGCACTCACAGGTTCTTTGATATTACATCCCTACATGTGAACGTGTTGTCTGAGAATCTCAGGTATGCCGAGTCTGAGCCATTTGTTAAAGGGAGGCAGAGTCAGAGCCTGCTACAGATGATATGCACAGCTCCTTCAACGTCTTTCACCCTATCCCCTTCTTTCCTCCCCACTCCCCCTTTCCCTCCTGACACCAACTCAATGCTCCTCCCCCCTTGTCACCTGGAGGTTCCACATACTGTACAGGCACTGCACTTACTTCCCAATTTTCTCACTGCACACCCTCATTGGCTCTCCCACAGAGACTACTCCGTATGGATCTGCCCGTGGCCGATGACAACACGGTCCACTTCAACTCCACTCTCATGGCCCTGATCCGCACAGCTCTGGACATCAAGATTGCCAAGGGTACGGAAGGTTTGGAATCTCTCTTACTTCCTTTGATCCAATTTTCACATCTTTTCTTCTCCTTCTCATTTTCCCCCCTAGTGCAGTGCTTTCTGCTATGTCTCTGCTGAACCCAGAAACCTTCAGCTCTTCCTGATGCTTCTCCCACTGTAGCTTAAGTAAAATGTGATCCTGTGTGTAGCATGTGGAGTGAAGGTTGATATCCTGTGGAATTGAGTTTCTGTCACATCAGCTTAAAAACTAAAATACCTGTCTACAGTTTAAAGTTCAGTAATGATTTGATCATAGCTGTTACCACAGCCTTACTAATAATATAACTTTATTTCTGTTTGTCTTTTGTCTTTGTTTGTATGTCCTCTCTTACACATCTTTGTATCAATCTGAATGGATATGAATGGTTTGTGTACACGTGTGTGTATGAATAAACCTTCTCTATGTCAATTTCTATGGGGGCATGTTGATGTGTCTGAATTTATCCATGTTTCTGGGCATGGATGTATATGTGCGATGTGCACATGTGTCTGTATGTGTGTGCATGCATGCGTGTGTTTGTTGAATCTACCTAGGTGGTATTGACAAGCACCAGATGGATGCAGAGCTCAGGAAAGAGATGATGGCGATCTGGCCCAATCTCTCCCAGAAGACTCTGGATTTACTGGTTACACCACACAAGTGTAAGTTGCAATGCATGGGTGCAGGCGCAGCAGCGTGGCTTGGATGCAGTCACCCTGTGTCGCCCGGTGCTCCAAAGTGTGTATCTTCACGCCACCTGAGGACCGCTTCTCTCAGCCCGTCACTCTCACTGCTGCACCCTCTGATACAGCTGGCATCTTAACCCTGCACATCCACACATGCATACTTCCGTTAATGTAAACATGAAGAAAAACAAAGGCATTGACAAAGCACATGCTGCATTTATGCAAAACAACCACACGCACACACACACACAAACACACACAAAACTCCTGTCTTCACTTTTAGCTGCAGAAACCACACCCATCACAATTTCACAATTCCCAAACCCCAACACTTCTTCCCCTCTCTGTGCCTGGAATCAGAGGGTGCCTCACTATAGATCAACTCTCTATAGACGTCTTTTCACTTCAGGGGCTGTCAGCTGCATAAACTAGAGGCTGGCTGCTTAATAGAAAATACTGTTTATTTTGAGTGTTACTAAACTAAGAACATATGCACAGGTGTATTTGCACTGGTTGCATAATACAGTCATTGCTTTAGCTTGTAAAATGCATGAGCATTTGCCATCAAAAAAGCTAGGAGCTAGGAAATGTATTATGTATTTAGCATTACATTTCCAAAGAAGTCACAAACGGTCTCAATCAGATATTGCAGATTTTATTCAATATGTATTTTCTTTTATTTTTAAATGGCTTAAATTTTTGTTGATTCTTATGATGACATGATTGCAGATTGCTGGAATGACTGAATTTTGTTTTATTTACGTCATAATGAGATGCTTTGATCACAAGATTTTACCTCTAAAAAATGCCATATAGAGTTTAAGTTAAGTAGGATACAGTTAAAAAAAAATCAATCTGTCTGTGAAAAGACTATATGCTCTATGTTCATGTGTGTGTGTGAGAGTCCAACTGTGTTTCTCTGTCTGTGTGCATGCCTCACCCCTCTCCACCATTCCTCGCGCTCAGGGTCCATTCCAAAAGGTCTAATCTTGCAGGGTAACTTGTCATTCTCTCAGCAGCGACAGACTTGACCGTGGGGAAAATCTACGCTGCCATGATGATCATGGAGTACTACCGACAGAGCAAGATCAAGCGCTCGCAGGCTCTTCGTGATGAGCAGGTACTGATGTCTTAAGGAGGAAAAACACTCGGCTCTACCAGCATCCAGCCCTTTTAAAGTCAAAGGCAGACTGACAAAAATCAAGGCTGCGGGGCTGCAGTCCCTTTCATATAAGTCTGGGCTGTGACAACTGGGAGGAGTCCTCATTTAGTCACCTAAAAGGATGTGCAAGGAGTGAACATAATAACCCTACAATCTAATGCAATCCCCAATCTCTGAAATGCAATACTTCTTTTTCAACAGCAAAAACAGTGCTGCCATCTGCTGGACAAGATTTGTTACTTCTTGCTTAAAAGTGACTGTGGGATTGGCATTATGCAGAAAAAAATGTAAACATATCTCACAAAGCGAAGAGCCATTTTTCCCCACATAATTTAGTCTTAGATTGAGAAGATCATTCATACCAATATGTTGCAGTTAATTAACTGTTTATATACAAGAGACTGCTGGGTTTGGTTGTCACAGCCCCTGAGGTGCCCATGCCTCAACATCATGGGAGCTAAATACTTCCTATGTTGACTGCTTGTAAGGAAATTGTACCTCCATTAACCCCATCGCCCATGCTTGTGATGTTAGACTGTTAGATTTGCATTATGATATTGCTGCACCCTAACCTTCAGTCAGCACATGATCTGTTGTCAAAGGAAAGAATGTGTTAATGAGGTGAGCTGACCACCATCAATATTGATTTTGCTGCTTTTCATTTCTGTGACTGATATTATAAGATGACATAAAAACTAAAATGTAATGTCCCTTAACAGGTTTATGCAGCCAGCTTGGACCCTGAACATTTAGAGAGCAGCATGCTTCTCAAGCCAGTATAATCCTGATTTTCATTGCATGTGTTAAACATGTCAAACATCAGGGAACCTCCTTCACTCTCTTTTTGTTCTCTCACACACCTCCACCACCAGGGGAACTCCTTCTGCCCCCCGGCCCACTGGTAGCACAAAATGCTCCCATTGTTTTGAACAGTCCACCTGCCCGACTGCTGCCTGTCTCGACAGGGGCGGCAGTGTTTTTTCTTTGTTGTTTTTTTCCCAATTCTTGTAGATACCATAATGCAAAAAAATCCAAGCATGAAGTGTGACAAAAAATACTACATTTTTCCGGTATGCAAGTTAAAGCGAACAAGAAAGGCACCCGAAAAAACAGGAAGTTCAAAAATTGGAATTAGATAACAGATTTTCAATTGTGAAAGGTGGTTATAAGGTAGTACTGTTAACACTTCTCAAGATGACTAACAAGTGAATGACAAGAATTTAGCATTTGTCCCATCATGCATTTCACCTGCTGTATGTTCCTCTCCACAGGATTGGTACTTTGTTTATCTGCCATGATGTCCTCCATCCATCCCTCGACCAAAGCCCCTATTTTATTGCTCCCATCTTTATCAATCCCAGTTCCATTGCTGTGGAAAATGTGTTTTCCTTAATTCTTAAATCAACATTGCAGTATTTATGTCCATCATCAAATGACAACTAATCATCAGACAAACACAGAATGATTACGAATCATTCTCTTTGAGAATCCACGCTCCCTAAGGTCCAGACTGAGTAGGTGAAATCCACATCCTTATTGGATCTTATAAAACATTTAAATGGTTAGAGTCCTGCAACTGGATGCTTCATGAGGTTGCCAGGTCCCAGAATGCACTCTGAGTCTGCCTGTCTCCTCCTCCTGCTAACTGCTGGGCATCAGTTGCTCAAGAGTCCCTCCCCCAATTTATTCCTCATCCATTACCTCTTGCATTGCGGTGCTTCAGCTCACAGCCCCCTCTGTTCCCCCTGCTCTGCTCCTTTTCCCTCCATTTCCCTGTCAGTCTGCCTGATAGCTGGCGACGGCCATGTTGTATATCTCACACAGAATCGAACGCCATTACTGTTTCAGCGCGTGGAGCCACCTTCTCCTGCTCAGGATGGGGGTCCGGGACTTAACAACGCCCTCCCTCCACCTGAGACTATCGAAACTGCCAACAGCCTGTGAGTTGAATATTGTTGGCATTTTACCAGAGGTGTTTTTTGTTTCCTTTTTTACCAGACCAGTTAAGGAAGGTGTGTCTGTGACTCTGTGTGGGTGTTTGTCATAGGCCAGTTGAGGGGGGGGTCCCGGAGAGCCATTCATGGGTGACGGTTCGTGCTCAGGAGATGTCCCAGAAGGTTGGCAGCTGGAGTCCTGAGGGACAACCTGTGGATGGCCTGGGAAGCATGACCAACTCTCAGGTAGAAAGCTCATATTCACACACACCCAGGACCACACACACACACACACACACAAATACACACACACATAATACAGTTAAAATACAAATACATATTTGTCACACACGAAGCTCGTATGGACAAACACTCAGTTCATTCAACATTTGTTTTTGCTGTCATATCATTTCTACCAAATAAACTTCTAAATAACCACTGAGGATACTTAAATGGTAAAATAAATTAGGACCTTCATGCAATTACAGATTGCATTTCCATCTGCATAGGAAGCAGTGTCCTCCTTATTCATAATCTCTACATGCATAAGGACACCAGGTTTGTGTTCTCTTTTATTGTAACTGTTTCAACTGTAGAAGTAAAAAGCAGGGTGGACCCAAAACCAGGCACTGGAAGGCAGACTGATGCAGAGTAGATACTTTGATGAAAAAAGCAGGCTCACAGATGGATGAAGGGGTAAGTAGAGAGGCCGGTCGGCACACAAACAGGAACTGGTTAACAGAACATGGAGAACCAAGCCAAAACAGGTAAAAACGGGAAAGAAACAAGGGACAAGGGCTGACATAGTTACTGAAGTGATGACGGAAACTGAAAACAGGTGTGAGTGAGCAGGAGAGCACAGGTAATTTAACTGAATGCAAGCATGAGAAGAATAACCATCCAAAATAAAACAGGAAAAATCTAAATGAAGTGCATGATTCAGGATTAAGTATAAATACAGCAACTTTTTGTCGATCAGGACACTGGCCTGCGCCTTTTTTCGTGTTTTACACTCTGTTTTAGTCCAGTCAATCTCATCAGTATTATCTTATGCTTATGGTTTATGTTGCTGTAAAAATATAAAACATTCATCCTAATTACTGCATGTACTGTATAATCTGAGGCCACCTTGGCAAAAATGATATAGCTTTTACTTTTCCAACTTGACTGTCTTTTTGCCTTTATTATCTCAGCTCAGTAGGTCATTTTCATCCCCTGTGATCTCTCTTGATCACCTTGATTCTTCAGTTAGCATTGACATGTTGCGTTAACCTTTCTAATACCATCTCTCAAGCCTGTCTCTTCACACAGTTTTCTATCTTACTGAATTTCTCCTTCACTGTACATTTCCACATTTCATTCAAAGTCTACCTTGCCTCTGTCTTCAGAGTGGTTCATGTCTCTGTGGTCATGCCGTTAAACCTCTCTGCTTGTCGACCTCCTGCAGGACCTGACAGGTCTCTGTATCAGTCAGCCCAGTAACATCGCCGCTTCTCCATGTCAATCAGCAGGGGTCTGGAGAAGTTTAAACTGAGTAGTTGGATGGAAGAGAGTGGCTGTCGGCATCATTCACAATAGTTTGAATGATAACCTCCAGTTAGCTAGATATGATGTGAATCAAATCATAAGGCACAAAGAACAATAGGAAACAAACACTTTTAAAGAACCACCCACACGCTACAAGGTAACACATTAAATCATTAAGCATAAAGCACATGCTACATAGGATTTAGCATTTTCTAACATCACATCATTAAAAGTTCATTGTTCACTATTTATTTTGTTTTATCTATTTTTTGAGATTAAATTACATTAACTTGATAAAATAGCTCAAATTCTCATCGCAGCAAATGATTGAAACTTAAACTGAAATGGACATTTGGCTAAGTAAGATTAAACCAAACCAGCAGCCACAGCTGTCAGGTTCAGCTTCACTGCTCAAGGTGTACTTCCAAAAAATTATTTTTCTTATTTACTACACACACTGTATCAGCATCTGAGCCTGGCCAGCATCATCTGATCAGTTGTGTTTGACTACTTATGGATTTCCCCCATTAAAATTATTCCTGCTGTGGCTCCCAAGCTCTTCCGTCTGGCATAGATGCCATTAAACACAGAATCTTTGCATTTCCTTGCAGCTTCATTTTCGACAGCAGCCTTTGCAAACATAAAATTTGGTTTTTATTTGGAGTTCGTCATGAACCTGTCCGCTTAAGACCCAAATATCGGATTTGTTTTTCATTCATCTAAAGCTAAAACAACAAACAGTGGAAAAAAAAAAGACAAAGTCCCCCTTCAAACACAAACTCACCAAATTCTCCCTCTGCCTACTTTTACTTCACTGAGACCCTCAGTTCTCTGCTTTCTTTGGATAACAAACTTTTCCACCTATCCTCCTACTCCCTGTCAGTTTTCATGGCAGCTGTCACACCATCTCCTGCTCTCCTGCTCTGTTTACAGACGGTAGAGATGAGAGAGATGGGGCAGGATGGTTACTCGGATACTGAGCACTTTCCACCAATGGAAGGCCATGGCAGGGCCGCTTCCATGCCCCGCCTCCCAGGCGACAACCAAGTGAGCAGCATTCTCACCTTTCCACTCTCTTTCTATTTCCCCCATTTTCTCTGTTCCTCACCTCCTTTTGTTTGTCGCATTCTCAAAGGTCTGACTTGTTGAGAGACTTTATAAAGAATTTATTGACATGTGCATAACAACACTGGTTTTTTGTAGGTACTTTTTTGTCACCAAAGAACTAGGACCCAACCGATATGGAATTTAGGGGGCTGGTGCCATTACTGTCATTGGGTATCAAGAAAATTCCGAAAACAGAAAATTCTGTCATCTAATATATATAATGGAAGATATATCGACTGAATTTGGTTATCATGTACTTGTGTCAAAGACATGTAATGGAGGCAGGATGTTTAACATTTTAACAAACTTTATTCCAAACAACAGTGCGATGAACAGTTAACGCTTCACTTAATAATTATTAAATTATGGACAGCCCTCTACTGGACAAACAATGAAATTACGCCATAATAAATCACTAGTCCAAGCATTGATTCCGGCCTCAAAAAACAGTTTAGTACCAACTCATGTCGGAGAACATATACTCAGATACCAATGTATTTGCGATGGCCCAATATCAGCGAATAAAAAATCGACAAACACATATTGGTCAACCCTACAAAGAACAACCAGTGAACAAGATGTCTGATATTTCTGGCAAAAACATGGAAATGTTTTGCTGAAATATTGACCTCCAACCTTGAATTCAAAAGTACCATAGCAAGGCAAAGTCAGACCTCTTGCTCCTTTTCTCCTCTTCTCTTGTTGTCCTCTGCTGTTCCTCTCATCCTGCCATCTGCATGGAGGTTTTTAACTGTGGTTGTCCCTGTTTCCATATAATTCACTCATCCATTTTATATTGTTTAATATCCTGGTGAGCGCTCTGGTTGTCATATGCACGCAACATATTTATGAATACAATTTCATATATACACACACACATATAGACACACATATGTACATACATACGGTGAACACATTTCTACAGTCTTCATTATTTTCTCCTCTTTTGTCAAGACACTGATTTAGTTATGTTTTGTTGGTGGTGGTGGTTTGTTTTTGTTTTTTTGTTTTTTTTTACTAAATGTCTTTTCCTTCCTATCAAAGATTTTAAGATTTTGCCCATGCTGAACTCTTTTTCAAGTCTGAGGGCTTGTTTTTTGTTTGTTTGTTTTGTTTTGTTTTGTTTTTAAAGCAGGATGGGAAACCGCATATTTTCTGTTACAGATGTGTGTATGTGTGCATTACAAATGGCTGTGTGTGTGTGTGTTTTGTGTCTGTATGTGCTCTGACTGTCCTCTGTGCCCTGAAATTCACTCTGTTCTGTCTGTTGTCTTCTTGTACTCTGTGTGTGTGTGTGTGTTTGTTTGTGTGAGAGTGGGTTGTGTTTGTGACAATGCATATCCATTTGTACATGTATTTTGCTGATTGTCGTCATTGCTCTTGTGACTGTGGTGCTGTAGATTGAGCATTTTCATGGTGACCATGTTCAAACTGTATAACCGTGTGTTGGTGCCAACTACTCCCAGTGTCTGTGGTAAGTGTTTCTCTCCCACCTTCACTGCTGCTTTGGTGTCTAATCAGACTCTCTTTTTCTGTCCCTCCTCTTTCTGTGTCTCTCTTTCTTTTTCCTCTGTGGCACCTCATCTCTCTTTGGGTTGATCCTCCACACTCTTGGGTTTTTACTTGTACTCCTCTGTATCCCTTTCTCTTTCATTGTATATCAATCCATCCCTTTCCCCCTTACTTCTCTCCCTCTCCCCTCCCTCATCCTCCCTTCCTGGTTCTGTGTGTGACCACACTTTTGGTGTATTTTGTGGCTCTGTGTGTATGTGTGTCTCTCTGTGCTCATACAGCAGCGGAGGAGAGGGAAACAACGTGGCAGTACCCTCAGTGTATGTACCCTGTCTTCCCTGTCTCGTCTTTTTCTCTCTCTCTTTCTCTTTTTTCTCTCCCTTCACACTCTTGAAACTTTCTCCTCATCTGCAATATCTTCATGTTGCGTCTTTATCATGGCAGGGGTTTCTCTAAAACTTATTAAGACAACATTTTTGGCATGACCAAATCGGATGCCAGCCCAGCTTCCAAACTGTTCCCAGCATCCTTGGCTGCTTCTGTAACGGAGGGGGGGTTTGGAAATGGGCTGAACTTTGCACGTCCCCTGTATTTCTTACCAGTCATTCCACACTGTCTCCGTCTGTGTCCCTGTCTGTCTCTCTCTTTCTCTCAGCTGCTGCTGCTGCTGCTTCTGGCGCTGATGCATTGTTGCTCCATGTCCTCATGCCTGCCCGTGTTCGTCTGTAATGACTTTGTCAGTGTTTCCCCATCTGTGTCAGAGTCTCCATTTACACCTGCCCACATGCATGCAAGAAATTTGTTTAAATGCGTTTATGTGGGGGTGTGTTTGTGGAAGTGTGTTTGTATGTGTGTGAGAGAGTAGTGATCACAGGCAGAAAGAGTAATGAATTGGTTATGTATGTGTGGGATCTCAGTGCTACTCCTATGAGGCCAGATAACCTGCTAATCTATCATTTGTCGGTTAATTTGTCTAATATACAATAACCAGAAACTGTCCGACCAAGCCGTTAAAAGGATCTGGCACTGAAGCAGCCTGATATGGTTTACATGTCCAGGTCAGCAACTTGTGGCACCATAGGCTCTGTCCTGTTGTCCCACCTCATGACATGACGCTGCAGCACTGCAGGAGGAAGTTCTCATGTAATTTTGGGACTCAGGACAACTCCTATGTACCTGCATGGCTGGAGGAAAGCACGCTGTAACAGAGCAGGAATAAAGTAGTTTTGTGCAGCCTGGACTGTGCCATGTTTAGGGGTTAATGTGTGTTGAGGATGGAGGATGGTTGCAAGTCATACTGAACCTTCTATCCCCTTTTATAAAGCAAGTTACAGAAGCATGGAAGGCATGGCTGTTTGCCATCATCTCTCTTATTTCTTTTTTCTTCAGTTTCTTTTATACTTTTTATTCTTCTGTATCAGGGGTCGGCAATCACCAAAACATCAGCCCTGAGTTTTGATTAACAATGTTCGTTGGAGACATGTGCCTATCCAATGAACTGGAAACTGTACCGTACTGTTAGAAAAACATGACCGAACAAACACAGAACGATTAGAGTTTCAGCCCACTCATGGGGTAGCAGAAGCCAAGTTTAGACCTAAGCTACATTAAATAATCAAATGTGAATAATGAAAACATGATTTTATAGAGGAATGGAAAGAGAAATGTTGATCTTAACCTTGCTTGCTAGGACCAGGAGGTTGTGTCTCCTGAGTATCACAGCTATCACTGTTGGTAAGAAATATAATCTTTTCTTGTGTTTTGGTTAAAAAACACTTTATAGTTAATGTGTTTGAATTAAATAATGTTGTTAATAAAAGTATTTGAATGAAAGAGGTAAAATATTTAATATTTTTGGTTTTGTTAGCCATTTGTTAACTTTATCTGGCTACATTATTAGACTTCATTTTAGCACTTATATTTGGAATATTAGATGAGCAATTGCAATCGTTACATTTGTATTTTTAGAGATATTGTATATTGTTATATCTATGCACTAAAGGCAACATGCAAATTTTATTGTTGCAGGGGCAAAGTAATTGTGCTGGAGGACCAAATTTGGTTAATGGCCTGCTTTTTGCCGACCCCTGTCTTATAAACTGTACAGAGTGACTCTCTTTTTGAAATAGCATGACTTGGGCGGTACTAGTAAAGCTGGAGTGTATGAATTGGAATGGGATGTGGGAGGAAGACAGTTGGGCTTTCATCATTCAAGAGATCAAGAGACAAACGCATTCACACAGATGCATACATATATACACATTTTATTCTACCTCATATCTCACAGGAACCAACAACTTGACATTGAAAGCCAACCACTGCATCTCTTCCCCTCTGTTTCCCTCCCTGCCTTGGTGGTCTTTCTCTTTTTCTCTCAGACTATCAATGACAGCAGTCCAATGAAACGTTCGGCCTCGTCGCTGGGCCACAGCCGGTCTGGGCGGGGTCACAGAGACAAAGGAGCAGTGGACACCATGGAGCGTGTAATACCTGAGGAGGGAAGAACTTCCAGACATGGACACCGGCGAAAAGACAGAGGCCATCGGGCGTCTGAGAGGTCCCTTTGTCGTTATACTGAGGCTGACACAGGTGGGGAAGATAACATACACAAACAGATAACCCCATGTAGAAAGCATTTAAGTAATGGTTTGACAGGCTAAATATTAACAGTGGCTCAAATAGAGGCTACATTATAACAAAGCAAGAGCACAGTCATCCTTTGAAATAAAATGTATAGAACACTCACAAAAGAACATTTAAAAGATTATTTAGAATATTTTGGTTTTTGTGCCAATTATTTAAGTGATGTGTCATTAAGTGTGGTGTCATACTGTTATCTAATGCCAAAGAAAAGTGTTTTCACTGCATTTAAACCCAGTAATGACTCCTGTAAACTCCACCATCAGGCCTGGGCACAGACCTGAGCACAACCACTCAATCAGGTGACCTCACATCCAAAGACAAGGATCGTGACAGAGATCGTGGCCGGTCTAAAGACCGTAAGCACCACCACCATCATCACCACCACCATGGTTCTATGGATAAGGAGCGCTATGTAGCAGAGCGAGGCGGGGAGTATGGACATAGGCACTCCCGCGACAGAGAGCATGATCGAGAGAGGGAAAGAGAAAGGGACCGGCGCTGGTCACGATCGCCCAGCGAGGGTCGCGAGTGCATGACACACAGACAGGTGGGCTTCTGGGTACTTGTGTGTATGTGCAAAAAATGCAGTTGCATTTACAGTGCTTTGCTAAAAAATATAACTGAAGGGCCTCTAGTTTGATGGTGGTTATCACTCAATAATTCCATGACGGCTGTCTCTGGCAATATTAAAGCGATGCTGCATGTGCCAGGTTTCCCTTCTCTGATGTCTTGTCATGAAAGTTCCTCCGATAGCGTTCATTTATTGGGCTCGTTACCATCTGTGACGAGCAAACAGATCCCCTCTGAGTTATGTTAAGCTGTGGATAGGACAATGAAAAACACAATAAACTCACTCTCAGATAGTATGCTGCAATTTTACATAATAAAAAAAGTGACAAAGAAGCATCATGAGTTATTGTAGGACTACTCTATATTTGATGCCACCTTCAAATTAGAGGTCAAGATGTGTTGTTGTCCTTAACAACACACAGTTGTGTTCAAAATGGCAAAGATAGTGTGGGACCTTTGTGTACATTCATATGCAGTATATGTATGTGTTTGACTACATGCACACAAACATATTTATAACTGTGGGTATAATCACGAAATACAAGCAAATGTTTGTTAAATGTAGTCACTGTTATCAGTTCACTGTTCTGACAACCAAACAAATATGCATAAAAATGTATATTTGATTACCTGACTGCTGCCCCTATCTGCCCTGCCTAATTTTTTAGATTGCCAATGTTTTCTCACGCCCCCCACGCCCCCTCACTCCCTTTACTTTTGGCATCCTTTTCCAATCAAATAACCTGCAACATTTTAGTAATGTAGCAAAATAGGAGTCAAACAATACCTCTGATCTACCTTTGCTGAAAGTCTTAATGTGACTATTGGAAAAAAAAAAAATTTACAAAAGAAGACTATTAAGGGAAGAATTGTTTTCGACTATTTGAATTTTTGTCTTGTTTTGAAAAATTATTTTGTAGAGGTCAGCATGTAGCACACTTGTCAAACAGCTCACTCCCAATAATTTGAACCAAAACATTTTATGTATGTTTAGTTACCATATTTACCTTGTACCATATTTGTTGCTCCAGAAATCAACCCTTTACCCTTCTTTTCTCCTGTCGTCTTTTGTTTTCTCTCCTCTGCCTGATATGTTGCTTCTCTATGTATGGTGCTGTTTGGATTCTCATCTTTTTTATCCACATCTTCTGCTCTGTTACTTTTCAATGCCTTTCATTTCTGCCACGTCACGTACATTATGACTGGTGCTTTAATTCTTATTGTTGCTGCGGTTCGTGTTCTTGTCTTTTCTTGCTTTTCTGTCTGAACTCTCTTGCTGTTTTTCTGCCTATCTTGCATTCTCTCTTTCTCTCTATATGTGTTATACTCTATCTTTCCCATCCTCTACTTTATTCTACATGTTCTGTCGTTGAATTTGTGGTTCGTTCTTTTTATTTGCTTTATTTCACTTTTTGTGTAGGGCAGTAGTTCGGTCAGCGGAAGTCCTGTCCCCTCAACTTCGGGGACCAGTACACCACGCCGAGGCCGTCGACAGTTGCCTCAGACCCCTGCAACCCCCCGGCCCCATGTCACCTACTCCCCTGTAGTCCGTAAGGCCATGCCCACACCCCCTGGGGGACCACAGGGCCGGCCCCCAGCCCCAGCCCCTCGCCGCTTTTCTCCTGAGCCTCCCCAAGGCCAGGGTCCTCCCCCTGCTGGCCTCCAACTGGCCCACCATGGCACACCCCGTCAGGGTCACCATCCCCCACTTCGCTGGGGAGACACAGGTGGAGGAGGTGGCTCTATGGAAGGGGATGGCTGCTTCTACAACCAGGAGTACCAGGACTTTGAGCCCCACCATGAACCACCTGCCTATGAGCAGGGCCCCATGCAGGGTGGCAACCCCCACCCCCATGCCCTGGCCAACCACCCACTGCCACCTCCTCCACAACCACAGCCACATAACCCCCATCCACTGCCGCCACCCCAGCCACACCCTGTGAACAACCCCCACCCGCACCCACAGGCCCACCAACAGCCTAGTCGCACCTCACCTAGGACTGCCCACCATGTGCCCCCGCCCACCACCGCCCTGACTGGGCCCATACAGGGCCAGATGCAGCCTGCTGCCCAGCGCCGCCTACCAAATGGCTACCGCTCTTCATCACCTTCCACACATCTCCATGGACCCCCGCATACTGGACCTCACAAGGTCCCCCCTCCAGCTGGGCATCCTAGGGGTCCACGCAAGGGCCTGCACGAACCCTACAGTGAGACGGAGGATGATGACTGGTGCTAGCCTCTGGGGATGGGGGAGGGGCACAAGGAGGAAACAAAAATTGATAGGTGGACCAAAAGATGAAGATTGGAAGCTCTGCACTGGAGCACTGACTGCCAAGAGAAATCGTGATTCTTTCTTTGTCATCTATTCAATTTTTTCCTCTCTTCCACTGCTTGGCATGCCCCAGGGACAGTGGGCTAGATGAAGGGACAGGTGTCAGGAAGAAGGGATGTAACAAGAATGCTGAGGCAGGATGTGGAGAAACAAGGGGTGTAAGAGGAGGTGACCAACCACCTCCATGTCCTGCTTGCATTGTTGTTGCATTCATCTCTTGATGCCAAATAAGACCAACCTCAAACTGCAGTTTTTGAGAATGATAGCAAGGGGTGATGAACACTAGTCTTTGTGTGTCTTAAATTATGCCTCTGGCACTGAGCTATAGCCACTTACAAGATGTCAAGAGTTGCGACTCGACAAAAGACACTTTACAGACAGAGACAAAAGAACGACCACTGGTTTTTTTTGCTCCTGAAAGCTAACTTCAGTTAAGTTAGCTGCAAAAAGAATCAAATCCAACCCTCCCAGCCACCAGTTGAATATTGATGAGTTTTATCATCTGTGTTTTTAAATAAGAACAAAAGTGACATTGAGCCCTTCGCCTGTATGAGGTGGGATGGCAAAGTGGGTGGGAGAGTTGGGGAGTGTTGCGCTTGTCCCTTGGTCAAAATCTAGAGGAAAGGATGGGTATGTTGGGGGTGTTTACCCCTGTCCCTGGAGAACACCCTCCTCCCAGAAAAAAAACAATTTAACCAACCTCAACCATGACCTGAGAGAAGAAAAACAAAAACGTGGAGATGGGTTTCTAAAACAACAAAAAAAACAAGCAAATCAGTAACTGTTTTCTGCTGTATTTCTTCTTCTATTCCTGCTTCTTCTTCCTCCTTCTCTTCTACTTCTTCAAAACATTGAAGCTTGAATCTTCTGTTGCACCCCACACAGCTACGTTTTTTAGACTTGCGGAGTTGTACACCCTGTGAAATCCTGCATGAATGATACAAAAAATAATAATACTAACAACAATGAGAATTTACTGTATGCGAGGGTAAACTTTACTTGGTCTCTTCTGTTGTGGTCTTAAGGGTTTCTCTCTTTTTAGTAAAATGCCTATGTTTGTCTTTCTTTCTCTCCTTGTATGACATCCCGCTCTCTGTACCTTCATTTACACTAAAATCAAGTGACAGAAGGCTAAAGAGAGATGGGATAATTACGGTAGCTATATCTAGAGGGAACAAAATGATTACTTTTTGCTTGCTTGTTTGTATGTTCTGTACCAGATGCCTGCCACTGATACAGCTTGAATTGCACATATTTTTTGTGAAAGTAATTTTTTAGCTTAAGTGATAATCCCAAAATTATACACTAGGGAGCAGGGTAAAGCTGATGAAAGATCTGTTGTCCATATTGATGATAAGTCTGACAAATCAGTAACATCTCTAAGTCTTCCAGGGTTTGGGGTTATAACTGAGACACGGAGAGAAAGAGAGCGAAAGAAAGTTTTAGGAAGGAGAGAAACTCTTCATCTTTGTTTTCTTTGTTATTGGCAGTAATAATGGATCAACAAATAAGAGAGTGATCAAGATGATCATACTACTGAGACAGATTCACCATATTTAGTTCTATATTCTGTATGTTTATTTTTATTTTGAGCTCAGCTAATCATTTTTCCGACCCTGGGGAGGAGCTCTAAACTCACAGCTGCATTGTGGGAGAATAGGCGAACTAGTCAAAGCTCAAGACTTTCGATAGTGAGTAAATTTGATTTACATTTAATTGATTAAATATGGTCAAACACAGCTGCTCCACATAGTTTTCTGCATTTAAATGGATGAGTCTTCTCTCCTGCAGATGCTTAGGCAGAGTTTCACCACCACTTGTGACCTTCCAGTGGCGCTGTATTACTGACAGTGTCCCTCTAGTTTTTGTACATCTCCTTTTGCTTTACTCCTGATTCAAAGTTGTTATACAGTATCAATGCACCAAGAATACAGTTTAGCTCATTCTCTCACTGGTAGACCACCTGGTCTGTGTTCACCGTGTGTAAACACAGGCGACTGAATGGCACAGTCGCACAGTTCAGATGGGTTGGAGAAAAGATGTCTGGGCCTTGTCATGGTCTCAGAAAATGTCTGTGTTCTGTGTGTATCACTCATGTAAATCTTTAATTTCTTTCTGTGTATTTCTCTGTGTGCCTCAAACTAACACCTGTTAACGCAAACCACTGTCAGCCCAAACATCGTTTTTATTATTTGACCTACATTTTACCTGGAGGCCTATCACATGTTGACCAGAGAATGCACCGAAAAAAAAAAAAAAGAAAAAAGAAAAAAACTGCCTCTCAGTGTCTTTCCAACCTCAGTGGAATGTCACAGACAAGTATTTTTTCACATCACTACACTGAAAATCAGAAAGCACACTGAATATGTAGCTCCTGGTTGTGGTGTTTGTGTGTGGGTTTTAGCGTGTGTGTGTGTGTACATGAATGATTGTGTTTCTGATCAATTTTGTTGTTTTGTTTTGTGCTTGCTTTGTTTTATATTCTCTCTCCAGAAATCCATCTGAAATCTTAAAATGTTTTAGTCAAATCATTGTAAACAATCTTCAACTCAGTGTGTCTGTTTTGCATATATGGGTGTGTGTGTGTGTGTGTGTGTGGATGTGTGTGCATGCGTGCGCGTGCATGGGCGCGTGCGTGCGTGCGTGTGGGCG
>JAPQLA010000009.1:14042023-14063007 GCA_029822935.1 Naso vlamingii
AAGAGAGGCTCAAAAGCAACTTATAAGTAAAACAACTACTTTGACATTACACAGAGTTAATTCATTCAGTGTAGATATAAATATGTATTATTGCAGTTTAAGAAAGCACACTGTCAAGGTTATTCTCAAAAGCTGATTGTCATGTTGCAGCACTGTTCATTAGTGTGGCAACAGTGGAATACTTCAGCGTGTTGTTCTGTTGTCTTGTCATCCTTTCAACACTGGGTGGTGCACTAACAATGGAAATAAAAAAAGATAACTTGTTTCTGCTCTGAACTGCAGCAGCATTTTTTTGGGGGGGAAGGGGGTGGGGGCTGCTTTGAGAAATTGTGAGGGTTTAAGGAGATCAAATGTGCAAAGAGAAAGGAGAAAGTGCCTAAGGCTTTTTCTCACACAAGGCCCATATTCCAAACATTGCAGTGCATCATTCTGAATTTTCTGATCTAGTCACAGTTGCATCAGAAATAATTTAGCCATTTTGATTAATACACATTTTAGACATTTCCATTTTGATGTTTTCTCTGTCAAACAAATGTCACACAGTTTCAACTACGCATGATGGTGGCAAAAAGAGCTGTGAGGAACATGTGATCAGGGTTGGGAAAGTTACTTCGGAAATGTATAGGTTGCATATAACTAGTTACCATATTTACAATGTAATAAGTAATGTAACTATTTCAATTACATTATTGAAGTAATGTCACTTATTATATTTGATTACTCTTTGATTACTTATCTAAATTTCTATCTAATGTTTTCAACTGTTAACTATTTTTTTATGTTTGAACCAGGCAGTGGCAGACAAGGGGCGCTGCAAGTTCAAAAATGAGAACCAATCAAACGCATCAGAATAGCATCAAACGTTACGAAACAGCCTTGACTGGAAATGGCAAAAGAAGATACTGTGCACATTAAAACATGCAAAGCGACAAAATGAATATTATTCAACATATAGCCTACAGTTTTTTTTTTACAGTTTTTACAGAAAATATTCAGATGTAACCCCCTTTGTACTCAGACATTTTCATGAGTAACTGTAATCTAAATACACATTCTTTCTTAGTAACTGTGACCAATTACTGTTACACTTATTTTATATTTAAATTACATAATTTTGTTACATGTAACTAGTTACTCCCCAGCACTGCATGTGGTGTTGTGCTGTGGGATGGCAGAATTTAAAAACTGTAAAAAAAAACAACAAAAAAAACAATTGTCAATTTGACGTATCACTGTCAAATCACACTCCTTTTCAAAAAGAGCCATGAGTTTAAAGCCCTCACAAGAGATGATTGGAAGGATAAACAAATTACAAATTCCTGACTTTGCTATGCTCATTTTATATCAGGTAAATTAACATTCAATCAGCAAGTCTGTTGTGATATGCGGAGAACATTTCAAAACAACAATGTAACTATAAGTATCATGAAAGAGTAGTTCAGAAGCCATCTTCATCTCTTTCATCTTTCTGCAACCAAGATGTGTAATGTTTACTAATATTTAATTGGTCTACTGAAAACTTGAAGCCATCACTACAGAAAATCTTGATCACTGAAGACACAGAGATACCACGTGGTACCAACATTACTGGCTCACAAGCCTTTGGCCATCTTAGAGAGAGGTAAACAGAATAATAAGTGTGGATCTGACAAATTATTTAAAGGAATTAATTCACAATCATAATATTCTGGGGAAAGCAGTGCTTTTATTCTGCACCTTTCTCAAAACTCTGCGGACTGATAAGTTTTAAAAAATTATTTAGCTATGTGTAAATGTTACCGAAATATACTTTAAAGTTTCTTCTCTTGTAACAGGTCATTTCACTTTAAGCAAAGATGGATTCAGATATTTGATTTGATTTGATAAGCTTTATTTTGAACAAACACAAGTATTCAAAATGATTTAAAAAAGAGAAAATAACAACAAAAAAAGGAAAAAAACAACAACAAATACTTAATATAAATGCATATTTTGAGCCAGGAAAAAGTCCTATTCAAAAATCCTACCAAGCTGAGATTTGTGATATTGTCACGTTTGTTTTATTACAAGGTAGAACATGAAACCTGCCAGTGAATACCGGCTTCCTGGGAAAGCATTCTTCTCAAGTATGTAAAGTACTGTAGATCTACTATGAAAGCAGAACTATAGCCAAATGAAAGCAGAAACCACTGTGTGGGGTGATAAGTTTGTAAAGCATGAAAAAATAGTCATACATGACAGCATCCAGATGTGAGTTTTGAATTACGCATAAAGAGGAACATTCAAGACTGACCATGCGTGTTTGAACTTTGCAACTGAAGGTTTATGACAATTGCTGGCAAACAGTGAACTACATTAAATTATCTGACACTGTAAGGCATTTCTCCACAGAAATACTTCTGTATATTTATCTTGAACGTAAAATCCACCGAAATTAAAGAGGGAATGCTTATGGTTTTTTTTTTCCTTCTTGTCAGTCAGTTTTCTATATCTCAATCAAGTTCTGGTTTCAGTAAATTAAGAATCACAACAAAACATTTTTCTATGAATTTACTTTAATCCAGAGTTAAATATGGAAAAAAAAAAAATACAGTCGAGCATAAGCAATAAATGTGCATTTCTAGGAGCTGGACTGAGCTCTTTTGCTTATAGTCTAGTCACGTCTGTTCCCATCTCAGCTACATGTTTGATGTTTGTATTAAAAACAACCTGTAGCCTGCAAAGAAAAAAGGAATCAGAGAGAAATTGTTACAAATCTTTTATTAAGATGTTCATTATTTAATCCATTTTGACATTTTCTCTATGATTTGTATTTATTTATTTTACAGTTGTTAATGTGCAATTACCTTTGATAATGTTGGGTCACAGTTACAGGGCTTTCACAAAGTTATTGGCACTTGGAACACAGAAAGAATAGGATGAGGAATACAGGATGTCCACTGGCGCTACAGGGTTACAGAGGGTAAGGAGCAGGGGCAAAGACATGGGTAGACCAATTACTGCACAGGTAGTGAAGAAGCGCTGTTTCTGGGTAAATATATACCGCATGCTGCGAGTGCACCACAAACAATCTGACCTCTATGTGTGCGTCTATATATAATATACAGTATTTATCTATACATGTGTATAATCGTATTTATATATGTTCTCTTAGTGACAAAAGGTTCCCCATGCCGTGCCACACCTCATCCATTCAAGTGTGTAGGTCTACATGTTTTGGGAGAGTGTAAACATATGTTGAAAGGTACAGAAAATATATTTTGCACAGAACAAAAAAGAAAAAAAAAGTAAAGCATGACAGCTTTCTATTCTTAAAAGCACATTAAGTAAAACACAGCCACACTCACGCGCTTATTGCATATAAAGCACTGCGCAAGTCGGCTGTGAGTGAGAGACTTTTGGAACATATACTAGAGTTGGCTCTGACTCGTACCATAACCATCATAACCATCAGCACCATAGGCCTTGACTCAGGATTTCTAGGCCCATGAGTTGCACCAGCAGGATATTTTACTCAGGTAAATGGTGCAGTGGAAACTGGATTAGGGCTGAGCTGCTGTATTGGGAAAGCAGACCGACATGGCTTCCTTAGAATCAGTGGCGATTCATTGGTGATATTCCAGCTCTAGTGAGAGACTCAGAATGGACTATTATGTAGTCATTCACTGGGTCACCGTGTGACATGGTTACTGTAAGAAATGCCATTTAAGCCCTTGTTGTTTTTCCACTTTGAAAGAGTCTTTTTTGTTTTTGTTTTATTTTAAGCTTAAAGTTTTATTTATTAATTTTTTTTTTTTTATTGGGGCTCACTGCCATATCTGAGTATCAGATGTAATCATACTCTGGTTCCACCAATATTTTACTGAGGGTTACAATTAGAGATGAGCCAATACAATATTCAGTATTGGACAGATATTGGCCAAAATCATTGGATCAGATATTGGAGAGGGGAAAATGTATAATCCAATCTGATTCATTAGCCTAAACTCTCCCATAAATGCATTCATTAAACTGTGTGGGACATGCCATAAAGAGAGATGTCAGCACAATACAGACTAGCGGCATGTGTGACGTGAGGCTGTATCAGACTGATATCAGTATCTGCAGAAACTCGATGTCTTGTCAGTATCAGTATCGGACATGAAAAGTGGTATGGAGCCATCCCTAGTTACAATCAGCAACAGTCCGGTAAAGGTTATATTTCAGTCAGATATCTTAACAGTACTTTGGCTCTTGTCATAGGTTACCTTGTTTTATTTCTTCAGGCAGGAACGCTGGCAGATTTAGTGGACAGTATGCTTAATAAAATAATTGTAAAAAATTTTTGTATAATTTTCCAATAACTCAATTTCACTTATAGAGTCAATGTCCCAAAACTCCCTACATAGACGCCCATATGACTTGGTCTTTTAGCTCTGTACACTAAGCAAATACTCTGGTATTATAGTGGGTTTATTTAGAAAAGCATAAATGTTTGACAAGTTTTCTGTCTAACCAGTTTATCAGGTTATAAACTATTTAATAGATTCAGCACTGTCATAATTAAAACAGATTGGGGAAAAAATGTGATGGGTTGAAACTTGTGTAAACTTGGCTCCGTTAAAAGCCACTAAGTAAATTAAACATGTATATTAGAATTCAGATTAAACTACATAAAACCACTGCTTTGCCTTGCTCTGAAACACATGACTAAACTTGTGGAAGTGAAACATGACACCAGCTGCATAAGGGACAGGAAGCACATCAGTCTTCAGAGATACTGGAGAGGTATGTGGGGGAGGGTTGCTCATGTGGCATCTACAGTCAAATGCAAAGCGTACTGAGGTTTCGTTGTCTTGAACTTAACAGAATACTTACAAGGTACTGCATTTTTGTTCTGTCCATGTTACCCTCAGGTAAAACCATTTAAGTAAACTCATCCATATAATTTTAATCAGTTATGAAAATAGGTTAAGTCTTTCATGCATCTAGTTATCTTTACAATAAGATTGACTCAACTGCCTTGAATATGAAGCATGGATTCTTTTCCCTGTTTTAACACCGTACCTGCGTTCTAAAAAAAATAGAACCATCTTAGAAATGAAAGAAATCAGTTGTCTGTGAGAGCATTTCAGGTTAAGAACTCACTCCAAAGTTACACCCAGACCACCGGCAACAGGAGGAATGAGTCCCCTATACTGACCTGTGGTTACAGGCCATGCATTCAAAAATCTTCTTGCAAACACATTTTTTTTACATAAAAAAAGGTCAGTTCAGTTGTTGACATTTCATAATAAGATGCATCCAGCAACGGAAAGGAAGAACACTTGGGATTTACCTC
Organism: Naso vlamingii; assembly: GCA_029822935.1. NCBI lineage: Eukaryota > Metazoa > Chordata > Actinopteri > Acanthuriformes > Acanthuridae > Naso > Naso vlamingii. The sequence continues at coordinate 14,047,323 of JAPQLA010000009.1, forward strand.
AACTTAACAGTCTTCTTGATTATTTACAGGAGGAGTTTGTGCCACTTTTAACACGAAACACAAGCAGACATGGAAAAGAAGGACAAATTTCACCTACGTGGGTTTGGTTGCTACACAACATTTCTCAAAAAGGTGCATGAACCACTGGTTCTTCTCATTAAGGTGCAGAAAGCTCCACTCGACCTCTCAAGGAAGGTGCAAAATTAAAGAGGCGGTGCATAAGATACATGAATAACCTACATACCAAAAGACTCAGCCATGCAACACAGACTCTCCGTCCTTAGCAAAGAACTGCTTCACACACACATTGATAGTATCATAAAACCTATTTGCTACAGGCAATATTGCATCCTCGTGACATCACTGTACCCACAGGGCTTCTGCTTATTGACTTAATTCAAATGCACGTTTCAATATTCCACCATTATTTCAAGTGACTTTTGCATTTGCACGAATCTGTCAGTTGTTTTGGCTCTTCGATAATTTCAATACAAAGAAGAAAACTAGTAAAGTTGTCAGATCAGTACAGCCTTTGTATTTGTACAAGTTGTTTTCAAAATTGTGGGCCATCGTTTTATCGTAGGAGGCAGACGTTGCAGGTTCACAACCTAACAAGAAATGGTTATCATAGACAACAGTCGAGCCAGCTGAATCAGTCTTATTATTCCTCTTAAGTTTGTGAAGATGAAATGCTTCAAATTTAGCAGTTCAACTGCTCATTCCATCACTCTGCACTGTCAAATAAAGATAAAAATAAATGACTAAAGGTCCTATGAAAAGACTGCTTTAAATATAGCGTTATACTCCTTTATTTCTGCAAAAATAGCACTTTTCCTCATTTGACAAGACCTCTTTCAATAAAACATGAAGATGCGAGATTTTAAAACAATCCCTATCACTCCTTTTGCTCACACCATTCTAGGCCGGGCACTTGTATAAATATAGTTTATCCTCTAAAAATATGACCATCTTTGATTACCTGCTACCCTTAAATTTTCTTTACAATCATCTCAGCAAAAAGCTTTCCCCTTGTTTCTGGGTCATTTTACAGTTTATAGACAGTAACATGCTAAAAATTCAGAGAACAGAAAGATGAGATATATTTCTAGAAGACACTGCACAGTGAAACACTCAGGTGAGACTCTGGTCTCAAGAAAGATGGTGTGGGGTGAAGAATACTTGCAGGGTGATGAGGGGCGGGTGCAAGGGGAGGAAAATCAGGTAGTGTCACCTCATTTTTTACTGTGTCTCTTTTTAAATTTAGTTCCTTTTGCGAGGCTGGAATTAAAGTTGTCAGGCTTGCATAGAGAAAAATGCCACTGACACTTACATTCAATATACTTGCCGCCTCTACTCATAGCTTGTCCGTCCAGCCATCCCATCCCTCTAAGCTGCACAGGCAGCTCCCCCCACCACCTGCATTTCAGGGAATGTTTTTAATATGCAACAGTGGATGTGTTTACACGCCTTAAAAAGACAAGGGGAGGCAGAGGGCAGTTTGGAGAAAACTTAACATCCTCTTACTCTCTCCCTTTCTTCTACTATCTCCATTGTACAGTAAAGCAAAAAATTTTAAGTTTTCATGTCCTGGTTATATCAGGGTAACTGTTGACCCTAGCAGTGTAGCATAGACAGTCAGATGTAAGAGATCAGCGTGGGCCAAAGAGTGAGGAGGCAAGCAGAACTGGGGAATACTGGTATGCATTTCACCAAATTTCAACCTCCCCCAGACACAATGTTCAAAATAATGGTCCTCCGTCCCCGCCCACACCTGGTAGGGATTCACCTGAAGAGCCACCCGACTCCATGCCAGCACCGCCGGAGGCCTCCAGAGAGGTGGGGTCAAAGGCTGGATCCGCCCCAAGGGCGTCGTCCTCCATCTTGACGCTGTCTGGGAGGAAAGCGCTGTAAGCGTCGCTCTCAGCCATCAGCAGCTTCAGCTTAGGGATCCAGCTCTTACGGACCACGCGGCGGGCGTTGGTGCACATGTCGGCTGCGATGGCGTTCATCTCGCTCTCTTTGAAGCTGGTGGCAAAGTTCTGGCAATAAACTGATGTGAAAAAGGAAAACAATATAGTTAGGCTGACTGCATGCTATGATGTGGACTTCAGCTAAGAAAAGAGAAAGTGTCATAAGGCAGACAGGAACCTGAACAACAAACAGTGATCAGGAGAATAATACATTTTTAATGTTCAAGAGTGGACTGCACATTATTTAATGAATAATGGCTGACATGGTGCTCATTGATTCTGCTCTTTATTAAATATTTTTTGCACAACTTCACCCACTTACAAAGTGGATGGAGAGTTTTTAGAACAGACACACAATATTTTATGCCCCCTAGTGGGTCCAATTGGTAATAAGTGATCCCCAAGGCCTCGTAAATACCTTCAACACAGGACACACTGCATTTGTTTCCACTTTGATGTGAAGAGATGATAAACATTACTTTGGTAATAGAGAGAAGAAAGAAGCATGTTTCCTATGCTCAAGGTCATAGTTTTAAATGGAGTGAACACAGTTTGAGTATATCTTCCCATAAAGTAACTGCAGCACGGGTTGGTTTCCATGTGAGGGAACGCATAACAGGAAACATTAGGAGAAAGAGTGTGAGTTTATTCTTCATTCATTCAGTTTATAATGAAGACATGAAAGCAGAGAGAAAAAGATCAAGCCTTTACTTTCCCTGAAAATCATTGACAGCAAGATTTATAGAGAATCATCGATCGTTCTATAACCCTAACATTGTTCAATCAATATTTACTTTATTATAAATTTAAACAGAAAACTTGTCTATTGCCACTTTAAGCAGTCCAAAGTATCAAAGCTCTTCCTCCTCACGTAAAAGCACTTGCAGTATTGATTGTACATTGTTTTGATTTTTACATCCCTAGATTTGCTTTTAAGTGTGAAATGTAAAGTAAAATCTTGGAATGTTTTCAAAAGTGGCCTACAATTTATGTTGGCAAACACTGCATAACCATCTCTCCAAGTCTGTAGTAACAAAACAGTTAAAACAACGGCGATACGTGTTGGGAGAGTAAGTTTTTTATTTAACAAATCTCTTCAAACATGCCCCACCTTACTCTTTTCACTAATGAATAAATATGTTCATCTCGACAAAGCAAGCCTAAAGTTACAGTAATTTCTTTAAGGCCTGACGTGCAACTTTAAAGTGAATGTTGCTATCTAGTGGTTGCTGTGAGTCATTACCTAATGCTTACCTTAAAGGTGGAGTCAGCAGGTTTTTTACCAAAAAAAAAAAAAAAAAAGACTCATACAAAAGTAATGCTGCACAATCATCACTTCTGGGCCTCTATAAATGTGTGGTGGTGACTGTGTATGGGGACACAATGCCCTCTGCCCACATTTTAAAGTTTGGCATGTCTCGGGAGCTGTACGGGACGCTTCTGGGTGGGAAGCCGGTGCGTTTCCCCCGGCCAATGACAGCGTGCAGGTGAGGTTGAGAGCACAGCGACTGGATGCTTTTCAAACTGAATAAAGTTACAGATATGAACATAGCGGCCACGAAAAAGAGAGGCTGGGAAGAGCGACGCAGAGTTGGCCTGCTCTGTGTTGGACAGGTAGGTGCCAAGGAGCCAGGAGGGGCCCAATTTGAATGTTGCATTTACAAGTTGCAACAAACAAATGCCACTGACTCAACCTTAAAAGGTGCAGAAAGTGGTAAATAATTTGCTATTTACATTTTTCCTCCTAAAAACTGACATGTTTCACTGAACTGAGACATCGGACAGCCAATCATATGTTTTTGCAGCCAACATAAAAAGCACAGTGTGCAAATTGTTTGCATGCTCGAGGCCAAACACCCACAGACAGAAAAACATGTACGCTCACATTTGACCGCATGCAGAACTCTGTTGTCCAGGGGCTTGCGGCTCGGGTCATTGGTGGACGAGCGGATGCCTGTTCCACAGCTGTTGGCCAGAGTGTTCCTGATACAGCAAAAATAAGAAAGAGATGCGCAGAATACAGAACAGAGGACAACAAAAATAGTTGTTATTCCACTTCATTCCAGTAGATAAAGAAGTACATTAATTTCTATATTAAAACAAAGCTTTTGCTAACTTCACATGAAACACTTGCAGAAATAGACCAAGACACACAGACAAGAGGAACAAACCTGTCAAAGAAGGCAGCCAGCAGCCTCCTCAGTAGCACCTTGTGTCTAGTCCCTGCGCTCACATGACAGTTCATTAGCTGAGCTCGCGATATATACACAGAAGTACCTGCAAAGAATATCAGACAAACACATGACCCACCAAACATCACCACCATGACTCGGTTATTCTCTCACTTCATGGCATGTTTGACCTGTTCAGATTTTGTAGGTCATTTACTGTCACGTACTTGAAATGGAGGTTTTGTTTATCTCGTGGCAACTCTGATTCATACTTGGCTTTGCTGTTGTATGTAGGTGGGGACTGTTTTCTTTTTGCCCTCTTAAATGTCTTCTTTTTTTATGAGTGTTCATATGTGTTATGTTGAATTCACATCTGAGTCACATTTCATTGTAGGCTTTTGTGTGCACAATGCATTTCTTTTTCTGCTTTTTTTGATTTAACTATTTAACTACCTTACAATACTAGTTTAGCGAATGCTACCTTTTTTTCCTTCCTTCATGTCTGTATGATTCTCTTTCTTTCACACACTGTTTTGAAAGGTATGTAACTTGGTTTAGAAGATAACACGGGCATGGTTTCAGAATGTCCTTGACTTAAAGACACTGAGTCAAATGTGCAAGACTGCCACGTAATCTGCATGCCAATGCAAAGCCCAGTCATTTGAGGACAGCTTCCTCTAAAAAGGCGTATACATATCATTGCAATTGGCCCTTTGCTGCATGAGTGTTTGAAGGTCTGAAATTTATTTTAAAAAAATAAATAAATCTTTCCATTTTACTGGCTTCTCTAAAACTCAAATCTGTCTACTAAGAACAAGTTTCTTCAAGGAAGGAAGACAGACACACACACACACACACACACACACACACACGCACACACAGACTTACACAAAGTCGCCCACACGTACAAACATACCTGAGACTAACTCCAGTTTCTCAGCTGGGTCTCCTTCCTCGTACAGTTTGGGGTGACAGCGGTTGCCTATCTGAGCGATGAGTTCTGCAGGGAGACATGTAAGGTCTCTGCCTCGCATCCGACCCCGCGTCTCTGTGTGGTCTGGTAGAGCCTCAACGCGCTCGCCAGCAGCTGGAGGATTAATACAAAACCATATCACTTTTAAACACAGAAAATACAGCACACAGTACAATTCCCGCTAAAGCCAAAACAAATACATCATATTACTCTTAAATACATAGAAATAACAGAGAATCTTAGCAGGGAAGGCAAAACTAACATGTTTTCTGTCTCGCAGGTGGTTTTTACATGTACTATTCTGTGTCATGTATATTACCTGCAGCTCCCATGTTGAGCATGCTGTACATGGTATACATGTTGCAGATTTGCCTATACTGCTCCTCAGCACTTTCATCTGTCCCCTCTTCCTCTTCTTCATCATCGTGATAGCTTATGGGTGAGTCACTGGCATAGTTACTCAGGGTACCGGGGCTGGCGCCATCTGACATGCCAAGTCCAGCTGTAGAGCTTCCATTGGTGCCAGCACTGCCACTAAGCCCGCCACTGGCCACTGCGCCTGCAAGGCTGGTCGCGGTGGCACCTATACCCACGGCCAGTCCGAGGGCTCCGGGGCTTTGAATCGCACTTCCCCGCACTGCCTCCTGGGAATAACGGGCCGCCTTCCTGGCTCCTCCTCCTCCCCCTGAACCTGCCCCACCTCCGTCTCGGCTGCTGCCACCCTCCCACAGTCGCTTTGCAACAGGAGTGCAGACTACTGAGTAAGGAGTGGCTGCCTCTGGCTGGCTAGCTGGCTGCTCCGTTTTTACGCGTGATACCAGAGAGAGAGGCGTAAGGCAGGAGGCCGGCCGGCCTGCACTGTTACTGGTCTGCGTCACGGGGCTCTGGGGCTCAGAAGGTGGGGCCTCCTCAGCGTTAAGGCCCTGGGAGTCGCAGCTGGGGGAGGAGACCTAGAAATGACAGTAAACAACTTGGTGTCAGCAGACATAAACTCTGATATGTGTTTGCTCGTTTGATTCTGACATACTGTTGGCTGATACTAGGTTGGTCAGTTTGTCCATCAACTTAGACATCTTGACAAGCACTGACCATATCCACATACACTGGTAACTACTCATGGCTTTTGACCACCACCTTAATACAACTGATGTACATTAAATGGCATTTTTGTATTTGTTGTGCTCAAAGCATGAAAATTTAAATGTGGAAACTCATTTTTCACATATACGATATATAAGAGTCAACTTTCTACCAAAAAATTATTTCAGCTTTACCTTGAGGAAGAATTCAGTGCCCTTTTCCATGATCTGTTGGATCTGCAGGAAGCCGGCAGTATACATGAGGAGAAACTGGTCCCCCACCGTCATGCTGAGACGGCCTGTGTAACAGAAAGTTAAAATCTGCTGGAAGCTCTGAGGCTGCACAGCCGGCGGGAGCTCCACTATTGTCGGGCTCGTCTCATTGCTGCCACCACCTCCACTACTGCTGCTGAAAAGGTCCCGGAAATAAGAACTGCTTGCAGCCAGCACAGCTCGATGGGCCTGAGGCGAAAGCGGACAAATAATGCGATCAATTAAAGCTTTTGAGTGTTCGCTTCTAAGGGCTTATGGTGGATGAACCCCAGTGCAGAGCTATTTAATATGAAGATATGATCATAAGAGATTTTAGATTTGTTTAAGGCCAGATGTCATTCAGATTTTCAAACACTGTTCTGAGTTTTGATACCACGGCCAAAAATCTTATCTTTTTGGATGACTCATTTTGCACACTGAAAAATAAACAAAAACAAAAACAGAATATGCCAAACCTCACATACAAATCAGTGTTTTTTGCCTTTTCTTTACATTAAACAGCTGCGAAATCTTGTCCAAAAAAAACAAAAAACAAAACTGTTTAAACACTGAGCAAGCTTGGTGCAAGAGATTCTAAGCCCATCCCCTTTATTTATTTATTTGCGGCTTTATTAAAAGGTTTAAAAGATCTTAATCATTCTCAAATAATGGATTTGGAGTTGGACAAAAGTTCTTGGAAAGAAAGCCATTGTGTCAAAGAGGTAGCTGACTTAATCAGATCAAACTGAGAAATGACATCCAACACAGACTCCGACCACTGCATCTGGACCCTAAAAAGCAATTAACTCTATCTCAAACGAAGACGTAGGTAATAAGATGCCATTAAGAGGGTCCAGTTTTCATTCTGAGTAAAAAGTCAAACAGTTGATTTAACAAACCAGACTTTCGACTGGAGAAGAAAATTTTAGCAAAATCCCCTAGTATAGGGGGATGAGACATGCTCACTGTGAAAATGCATTAAATGATGCATCAATCACCTCGATTAATAATTAGCAACTATTAGTAACAGTGACTAATTGTTTACACCCAAGCCTTAACTCTTCTAAATGTTTTGACTTTCAGTGTAATATAATTTCCATCAGGAACATAGTAAGAATTGATGGTCTGATCAGTACCTTGAAGGCATGGCCTTTGACCACCACGGAGACATCGCAGTAGAGGCCCTGCAGTCGCTGCTCATTCAGACACTCTAGAACATTGTTGCCAAAGTTTGGGATCGCCATCTGGAGGGTCTGGGCCATGGTGCGCCTACGCACACCACCAAAGGGTCTTGTTGGGAAGGAAAAGAGAAACAATAAATAGACGAGAGACTCGACTGCAACAAGTGACAAAGTTAATGTCCGCCTATACATGAACTTGGGTCATTAAACAAAGGTTCAGCATCACTTGGAAGCATCGCTCTATTGCTGTCTAAACCTTTAGCAAAGTGTCACTAGAACTTGTTTTGTTGTTCGTTTGGTTTGTCTCCAGACCTCTGTGAGTCTGATGAGCTGAGATTCAGAACTTAACTGAAGATGAACTCATATAGTGACTCATTTGTTACCCTGTGGTTACACTGCTTCATCCCTGGCCTAATGAACGGGGTCATGGTCCCAGGTAAAACAACTTGGGCACATTGTATTCACAACAGTGACAAAAAGTGTTTTATCATAGGCTGTTTCTTTGGTGTGAGGAAGGTTATCAGCTGGCAGTGTGAGGAGGCGGTGTAATGTGACAAGGCTATGCTGAAAGACAGAAAACTTAGAGAGAACAAATCTAAAACAAAACAGTTGAGGAATGTCTGACTCTTCCATTAATGGACAAAATAAAAGGGCAGACTTTTACTGGGACAAAGGAATACCAAACATAAATAAACTTAACAAAAGTCGGTAACACTTTACTTAAAGCATCCATTTATAATGCATTATGAACATACATATAATGCATTATAATGTGCCTATAGTGCTATATAGTTATAATAATAGATATAAGGAAGGTTTGGGTTAACTCTAACCCTGACCATAACCACATATAAAGCATTATCAGTGTGTTAAGAATGTGTTCAGAATGTGTTATAATGTGTTATATATGTTCATAATGGGTTAGAATGCATTATAGAGACAGGCTTCATGGAAAGTGTTAACAAAAAGTCTATTTTTATTACCACTAAGCCACATTATGCATAAAGAAATGTCTCTATTTCAGAGAAAAGTAGTTCTAAGTAAGATTTATATCCCTTGGCATATGCAACTGACATAGGCCACAAATATTTCTTCATGCAGTCTTACCGAGGGCCTTTGGCAGGCTCATTTGACGTTGATGTAAAAAACAAAGTTTTGTTGAAGCTTTCGTGGATTATCTACATTGCTTTAATACTATACTTCACTTGAGCTTTGCAACAGTTGTTTTTGCCAGGAGCACGCTCAGTAAAAGCTTTTTTTATTTTCTGCTTTCTACGAGCTACAAAATCCCGGTGTCCTTAGATAACTGGGTCATGTTCTGTTATTCTATGTGCAAAAGTGTGTGTGGCCTAAGCTAACACCACATAGCATGTTTCCATTCACTTCTCTAAACAGTCGAAGGCAAACATACCCCCTTGCCCTGCAACCTCATGAAGATTCCTACATTTTGCCTGTAAATATTCAATTAAAGTGAACCAAAGTCCCCTCTGCTGTGTATAGGAACACTGTGTGCGGGCTGCATTATTGTTTTATATGGCAGGATAACTTCAAATTCAATGGAAGAATATGTGATGACGCTTAAGATACTATACTATTTGTTCTTATTTGTTTATATTACCTTATACTACAGAACAACACTGGGAGTAATCTATGTGTCAGTGCTGGGACTCTCCATACTCTCAACCAATAAAGTCCCCAATACCAGCTAACAATAATACAGATCCACTGATAAGCCCACATGGCATTTTCATTGACCACAAACACTTACTCAAAGCAAAATATCAGTCATAAGTGTTTTCACGCAGATGAGTATACAGGCCCGCAATGTACAAATGAGTGCATGCATAACCTAGACAAAGCAAGTTTTCACACAGATACCTCACCACTTAAAAGTGTTGCATGAATGCATGCTGCACACATTCGCACAAACAAAGACAATCTCTTGTACTGTGAGACAGGGGTGTAGCACAACATTCTGGACCCTGTTCATTGCCCTTTTCGATGGGCACCCCATCGCATCCACGTCCTGCTCATTCCAATATCTTTGTAGGCCCTCGTCACAGGCCCCTGTACAATCATACTACATCAACAGCACTATCATTTTGATTTAAAATGATGATTAAAAACTAAGAAGATCTCTGTCCAGATGAGTGTTTATCCTAAAATTGTAATGCATCACACGACAAGTCAAATGCACTGGCCATGTGTGTGCTGGTGTAAACAGGAAGAGGATTAGTCTGACTTTTTTTGAAGTTAAGTTGCAGAAAAGTTGAAGACACAAAGAAAGAAAAGCAATTGAAAAATGTAAGATCCAGACATTTCTTTGCTCAAACTGACGAAGAGGTGAAACTGTTAGACAGCAAGGTCAGCAACTTCTGTATTCTGTTGTCCACTTTCAATTAAATGCTGGTGTTCATATATATATATATATATATATATATATATATATATATATGGAAAGATGACCTAGTAAAACTCAATCAGGATGTGAATGTGGCTGTCTTTGTTGCCTTTGTCATCATTATCAAAAGTATTTGTTCCTGCCAATCTAGAATACAATGCAACCCCAGAGCTTTCAAACTAAAACAGAGTTACATGCATTTTAAGGTTTCTAAAATGCTAATTTAGTGTGGTTGCCATGTGTAAAAGAAGGAAAAGGTATGTATTTAACAATAGAAATCGAGCAGAGTACAGTACTGTAGTATCAGTGTTTATAAATGCTGTTCTAAAAGTAAAACAACCTCTGTTTAGACAAGTGTTTCAAGATCGTTTCAGAAGTAATCACCATCCAGAATAACACCGTGTGTCTTTAAAAATGAAAATCTAGCAATGTAGATGTATCCTCAGTCCCCTCCACCCCCAACTGCCAGTCTTATGACCCTGCTGTCAGAACAAACAGATTGAAGCCCACCCTGTGAGAAGCATACAACCAACTTTGGTGTGACTGACTGATGAGGGCTGGAGTGAGCTGCCCCATCATATCCAAAGCCTTTCATTTGGGACCTCGCCAAGCTCCAGGGTAAAGAGAAATGCTCTCTTTGTCTCTGTCTCACTCAAGCTCCCTCTCCCTCATACTAAAACACAGATGCACACACACAAACTCAAACAAACCCACAAAAGGCACACTGAGTCACACACAGACATTAGACAATACTGCTTGTTTACAGTTTGGCGAGCCGCAGTAAGCACACTTGCGTGCACATAAAGACACACAAACACAAGGCTGAGAGCAGGGTGTGTTTGCACAGTTTGTCTTGACAGGGAGAGAGAATGTGGCTGTGGTGTGTGTGTGTGTGTGTGTGTGTGTGTGCATGTGTGTCTTTCTGCACCAAGGAGGGGCGGCCTGAAGAGATGAGAGAGATCATCTCAGGTCTTTCTTCCATTAAATATATAGAGCGCAGTAATGTGAACGAATGAAATCTACCCGAACTCACCCTGTGGCTTAGATCTCATACCAGGCAGCCTGGTGAGGAAAGTAGGTCAAACATACTCACAACATACTCAAGACCTTAGATTTTTCATAGTAAGCCTTAAGAATGTTTTGGGGATTATATTACATTATGATGGGATGGCTGTCAACATATTTCAAAATTAATACTGTCTGACCACTTTTTAGTCCATCCAGTTCTACATTAAAAACAGCACGGGCTCTTAGATTGCTTTGTGGGTGATTACTGTGGAGTCATTGGTGCAGCTGGCACACAATGCATTCCCTCTATAGGCATTTCCTGGTTCCCATGTGCCCATGCCTGCATGGCTGTGCTACTGCAAATAAGTCAAGACGTACAGGCCTGATTCATGAATATTTTTTATTAGAATTACTGCTATTATTATAACAGGGAGACCCTGAATATCAAGTAGCACGCGATTAAAAACCTCTAAACTTCTAAACTCCGCATTACTGAAGCTTTACCTTCTGAAGTGTCTCCGACAACATTTTGCTACTGTACAGAAGTTTTTAACGGGAAAGCAAACCTGGTTTCGGGGAACAGATAAGGAGCGCTTTAACACACCGGGGTGACCGCGCCGTGTGCCAGTCTACCGACGGGAGGGCTCCACTGTCTGCTGGCACCGGAGCCGGGAGGGACGGAAGGGGGGCGACACAGGATGGCAGCGAGCCCCGGTGATACCCGGGTGAGGGCGACGGTGTGCAGCTGTTTACGTTCCGCAAAATGGCACATAAAGTAAATTCATGTGAAAAAACATCACAAGTGGACTTCGCTCTCGCAGTCTGTCCCCCTTTCCCCTCGCGGCTGACAGCGCTGAAATGTTTGATGCCCTCTCCCATCCGCAGCAGGCCTACAGAGGTGGCTAATGGCTAAGCTAACGCTACTGTTAAATATTTTGGGTTCGCCCCGTCGCACCATCCACCTCATGCACACTCAGCCCAGCTGCACAATGTCAAGCATTTCCGCCACAGTCCACACTCAAAAGATAAACAAGACACTTACTGCCGGTGCGGACGAGGTAGCTGTGCTGCGACGCCGCTTGTCAAGCCCAAATGTTGCTTATTTAAATATTTTGGTGATGGGGGAAATCGCTCCCCCTGCCATTCTCCATTCTACCGACATCAACAGGTCATCCCAGGACACGCAGCAGCTGAGGGCGAGCCAGACGGAACCAGTGCGGCACGGAGCGGGGGGTGGGAGCACAACAAGGCACAATTCTCTACAACTGGCGCCCGCAAGAGCTGCCGTGCCAAAAAAACCTGAGTGCCATTGCATATTCACATATTTGAGAGAAAAGCTTCATAACATTAACCATTTCATTGTCGGGCTCCACGCTGATAACATTCACTGTTTTAAATAGTTGGTAAAGAAAGTTTAGAACTGTGCCAACCTGGACCCCTCCACCCCCCACCCCAGTCGCATACTTGTCCCAAACTTAAATTGTCCCATATCCGTTGGACCGTTCATCATCGACCCAAATCCACACCTCTGAGGACACCGGCACGGCACAGACCCCTCCTCCTGTCTCTGCCGCCGGTGGATCCTCAGACGACCCCAACAGCACGACTCACACAACGGCAGACAAGGCACTCACCCCGCTGGGAAGTCGATGCAGAGCGTTGGTTCAAGGCAGGAGAAGAAGCGCTCTCTCTCCCCGCTCTCTCTTGTTCCAGGCAGCCATTCAGTGTGAGCGAAGCGCCGATAGCAGAGCCATCGAGGGCAGTACAGTATCCCAGGGGATTGCGGAACACAGAGCCACTGATCGCACCGAACAGATGAGGAGGAAGACGAGCATGACGCGCGCGTCATTCAATCGCATGATCGCTTCGAGCGAGCGCAGCCTCAATTTGGGGAGACCTATCCCACGGCGTACACCGTTTGCGCATTGGCACAGGAACAGCAGGAGCCTGCAAGGAAAAACCGTCTCTCACTCTCCTCTGTTTCTGAGTCTCTCCCTCTGTCTCTCTCTGCATAAGAGCGATAGAATTTGGAAAAGTAGGCCGAGTGTGTGCGTGTGTGTGTACTTATTAAACTTGATTGAACTCAGCGTGCGCATATAAATTAGGGATAAAGCCGCGCCCTTTGGCTGTAAACAAGTGAACCTTCTGTGCAAAAAGCAGGGTGCTATGACGCCTATCACACACACCTGTGTTCAGCTACACTGACTGTGAGCAAAGCCTGTCAGGGCCTTCCTTACTAAATCCGTATGGACACACTGTGGGCCTATGGCTAGTTTGACTTCTGCTGAACGTTATGTGGCATCCAGGACTTATGTAGCCTATGCATTAACATCCCTAGTGTACATTTATATTTGCTTGTATTTATTCATGTGAAGGGAGAGACATAGCAGATATTCAACCATAATATTTTTGTATATGCAAACAAACAACCATAAAGTTCATCTCTGAAGTTATGGATTTAAATGTCTTCAAAAGCAGCAGCATGGCAGCAATGATTGTGACTATGCTGGCTATAGAGAGTAAAAAAGTTACTAATCCATGACTTTCTTGGAACTGAAGGAAAAAGAAACCAAATCTTGGTTATATTTAACAGTGTCATGGGAAACACCATGCCACATTTGTTGCTGAAAACTGTTACTGAACTGTTCGTGGTCATTTTTGTCTTGCACATTACTGATAATGTTCAATTTAGTGCATGAATTCGCAACTAGTGCACTGAATGTGTTATCAGGAAATAATGGAAAAACAGTTTACAACTAATCCATACTGATTTAATTGTGCTTACGTGTCTGTTTATGATCTTTTATTTAAGTTATGATTATTTTAATCTTATATATCAATATTCAATTTTACAACCAACCAACATGTCACCCATTCAAGTCACAGCATTTTGATTTTCCAAGTACTGACCACATCCAGTTTGTTTCTAGTACAAATATAATGACAGAAATATTTTCTGGGTTAAATCTCCATTTCTATGTGTTTTTACAGTCAAAGTTTCAGTTTTATCTGTATCTGGCATGAAATGTTATGCTATGTTATGTAAACTCCCAAAATCCATGTCAGCTGGTAGCATTCAAGTAAGCTGATAAAAGCATTGTCAGAGGAACATGAACAGAACCGATACTTATTATTTTCTATCCCTGCTACATCAACCCTTTAAACAGTACCTGTTAACAGTGTTTGCATCCATTTTTCTGTTTATTTATTTATTTATTTTTCGTATTCACATTACAATGAGACTGAACCAGGTAAATGGACCTCAGCCACCATACATTTTATCATACCTTTGATTAACAATGAAAGTCAATGTGCAGATGTGGAGACGTAATAAATAAAGTTGTGAAGTAGCGTGGGGGTCATGGGATTTATTTAATTCATTGTTATGCAGCCACCATTGCAAATTAAAATCTATCACTGATTCGGGCAGAAATGTTCATGGAAGATGTGTTGTGTTCAAGGTGCTTGATTGACAATACTGAACTAAAATTGTAAAATGGTCAAAACTGCTACAGATCTTTTTCCCCAATCCTAAATTTTGGGCCACAGTATAAAGCGCTGTGTCAATGTACAGCTTGTCAGACAGCCTGAGTGCAACTGCCGCTATGGGAACAGTTTCATGTCTTTCACTCTCTCTTTCACTTCCATAGCACGATTTACACAAGATATTAACCCTTTACTTAACAGTACATACAGTACTAGTCTGACCTCTTAATAGGCATTGTAATATTGATGTTTCTAAAATGTTGCATATAGCACCTTTAAATTTTTATTCACTGTATGTATAATCATGTTTACTAATGATAATCAAAAACTTGGTCCTGCTTTAAATAAATAATAAATTGTGATAAAAAGAACAGCAGGTTGAATTTTTACGTTAATTATTATAATGTGTATTATGTCATGCATTGTTATTCAGCTGGAATTTAAAATCAGCTTGTATTATTATATACATTACAGTGATCTACTTTGCACATTACAAAACAGTGGACAGGCAGTGTCACATTTTGCCTTGCCAAGGTTAGAAAAGAACCTGTGCAGGTGCAGTAGGAGTCAATATATGCAGGGGCAAAGTGTGAAAACAGTAAAAGGAGTGTCAATGTCCCGTAAAAAAGGATATTGGGGAGATTGGGCTTGTTTTGAATTGTAGTTTCCTGTAAGAAATCAAAAATCAACATGTAGTTACTTTAACAGACATACCTTATGAAACATTATGTGCCGTAGGCTTACTTATGCAATTATCATATCTAAGCCCAAACCAAGTAGCTTTGGTGCTGTCACCCAAAATAGTTTGCAGTAAGCTTTATTTTGAAAGTGTAACTGGACGTTGCATATTTAAGCTATTCATGCTAACTTGCCCATAGAATCTGAAAGTGTTCTCCCTTGCCTCGGTGAAGTGTGTCTATTACATGCCGTAGCAGGATGTTTGATTGCACAAGATAATTCTGTCAGCCTTAAAATAATAAGCTCTTCAATACTGTATTACCTTTTGAGCTTTTCAGTAGTTATTGTGACCTAGGCCTGAAAAACTCCCTAAATAACCATTTTGGATTTACATTATTCCAGGTGAATAGATAATAGTAACATAAGGAAGTAAAAAAAAAAAAAAAAAAAAAAGTTGTCAAATCTTTGGGAATTTAGTCATTTGGG
>JAPQLA010000009.1:14141562-14153505 GCA_029822935.1 Naso vlamingii
GGACAACAAAAACTGAGGAAATGAGTTGAAGAATAAGGAACAATCAGGACTGTAGAGTACAACTGGAGGTATAGTGTGGCAGTCAGCGTTGTAAAAGTCAGGTGTCAGGAAGTAGAAAGCAACAATAATCTTATGCTCAAGATTATTATCAGGCCCCTGTATGTGTACACAAAAGCTAATGATGTTTTCTTGTTTAACCTTGATCTGCCTGAGGAGGGAGGCCAGCATGACATGATTTCAATCAATGTAAACAATAAATAACCTCCTTCTATATCATGTATTTTCAGTGTTCGCAGGACCACTTAAAATTGTTTACCTGTTTTCTATCAAACTTGTTTGCGTTTCATTCCCGGAACTAATGTGAGTCCGTTCACGGCCATACGGAGTATTTCGCAGACGGACTGTTCCTACAGTGGTAATGTGTCCGCCCGCGCTCCTGCAGGTCAAGGGGGGATTTCTTATTAAATATTTGCGTAATTAATTACTAAACCCGTACAACAAATGTTGTATTTTTATGTACGGCAGAATTAAATCACGACAAACAGCTTTCTGAACGTAAACATTTGAGGAACGACTTATTCGAAGTCAGAACGTCTGGATAAACATGACTGTACGCATGTGACCGTCAACCAGTCTGATAGAGGTATTTTAGTAGAGTGACGCTATAATAGAAAAGCATAATTCTTTTAATTATATGTCCAAGCAAAATCGAAACAACATAAACTATGGGTTAATTTTTGGAAATAGTTTTTAAAAATCTTATGGTTCATACATTGTGTAAATCAAACGTTACTGTAGACCTATATGCGAAATGGAAAAGTTAATTTAAAAATGTGTCTAGAAAATAAACTTTCAAAATTGTGTGTTTTCTTTCAACAGTGAGTGTCTTAGAGGTGTAGAGGAAAGAGGATTGTATAGTAAGCAGGTAAGTAATGGGCAAGACAACCCGGCAAAGAAGATATTACAAGGGAATATGTCATAATAAATTGAGATCTACTTATAAACAATTAGTAGAGCCACCAGATTTGGGGTATATGCTCGAACTGTTCAGAGAGATCATAGATGTTTGGTTTTTCAAGGTCCCATGTTGCTCTGCAGCAAGAGCCAATACTATTTATTGCAGCTTATAAAACATTTCATTACCCTTTCCTTGTGCCTCAGTCAAATCTGTTTTCTAAAAATAGATTTGCTTTAACTCTAAACTACACATGAATGCAGGAATGGATGATGATGCTCCAAATGAGGCCTTTGCTGACCTCAAGACCAGGCCACTCGGAGGATGGGGTGTTGCTCAGATAGCTGCTGGCACTGGGCTTGCTGTGTATGCTATGTGGGTGGGAATCTGCCAGCCTGGCTTTCGAAAAGTGCCCCTGAAGCTACAGGTACCTAAATCTTTAAAACACTTAATTATTTACTCTTCTTGTACTAAAAAGTTTGAGGAAATCATATTTATTTATTACAAGCTCTTTAAAATTTTTCCAAGGTCCCATATATTCCTGCCAGCAAGGCTCAAGTGGACAATGTAATGAGATTGCTTAGAGGTCGAAAGGGGGGCCTTGTGGATTTGGGATCCGGTGACGGCCGCATTGTATGTATGATCAAGATATTTTGGCTCTTTTTTTTGGCACTTGTAAACAAAAGGATTTAACTGTAATCATTTTCAACCCTAAGGTCCTGGAGGCCCATCAGCAGGGTTTCACTCCTACCATTGGTTATGAGCTCAACCCCTGGCTTGTCTGCCTGGCTCGCTTTCATGCATGGAGAGCTGGCCGTCATGAAAAAGTATCATACCGCCGGGAAGATCTCTGGAAGGTTCGACATTTGTCACTTGTGTCATAGCCTTTATACTCATATTGGCATGTAGTTGCTACACCTTAGTTACACCAACCAATATTAAATGACAACATTTCACAAAAATATTGTACCTGATCTTGACAACAACATATTGTAACAGCATTATACTTTAAAAGGGGAATACCCCGTTCCCAAAAGAAAAAGAGTGACACAGTCAGATTCGCCTCTTTTAAAGTGTGACTCAGACATCCTTATTAAATAATATGCATGAGTCCTAGTGGTCTAAGCTGTCCTTTTGGTTTATGTTACTTGGTCACAGAGTTAATCCTTTAAAAACTACAGGCCTACATAAAGTCATTTGAATACTAAAATATATTTCATGTGATCATTTTTTATGTTTCCCAAAACTGAATTGTTCATAAAGTTATTGGCCTATTTACATACCTGCCTTGTATCTCATCTCAGGTTGACTTGACAGAATGCAAGAATGTCACAGTGTTTTTGGCTCCAAGTGTGGTAAGTATCATAGTAACAGCAGTATGGTGAGCTCATTAAAAAGGCAGGTGACATGAAGTGTGGTTAGTCACCTGCGGGCATTGCAGAAAAATTCTTAGTTCCAGCTATGTGGTTGTAACTTGTTAAACTTGTTAAATGGATGTGTGTCTGTGTGCAGATTTACAGGTAGGTATGTGTGCTCCTTTGTATGTGTGTATACTGTATGTGTAAGTGCATTTATATACATGTATACACAACCACATGAATATATATATAGGTGAAAATGTATGTAAGTGTGTATCTAAGAATATGCATGTGTTTATGTATTGTAGGTCATGTAGGTAGACAGACTGATAGATTCATTGATTTATTGATTTTGTTTTGCTTTGCTTTGTAGTTTTATAATGTTAATATGTAGCCTATGTGATGTTTTTAGATAAATCTGCCGTCCATGATGAAGATGCAGTTGTATTTGGATGCATTGTTCTGTCAATTTTTCGGGGGTTGTTTTGTTTTGTTTTGTTTTGTTTTTTTTTTTGTTAAAAATAACGTAGTTTCATTGTGCTTTTGTGTTCTTAGCTTTCATTGTTGCAACAGAAGTTGCAGGCTGAGCTTCCTAATGATGCCTTAGTGGTAGCTGGTCGTTTTCCCCTCCCTGACTGGACACCCTGCAGGATTGAGGGACAAGGTGTGGACAGGGCCTGGGCATATAGCATGCAAGCACAAAGACAGCATGCCTTCAAGAAACGTGAAAATCTCTCAGTCACAAAGAGCAGTAGTGAACTTACCAAGGAGAAAGGATCCACTTGAAGCTACATGGATGCTTATGGTCGTCTGCCCTCAAGAATGAAAACACTGAATTACACTGTATATCATCAACTTCTGAAATGTAAATATGTAAATATTTTTTCATGGAATATTGTAAACCTTTCAACCTGACTGAAAACTATTTGATTACAACCACAACCGATGTATTTGACATATTGTTGTGGCTTTCTGCCCAACTGTGATAATGCCTTGTCATAGAACAGTGATTAGCAAACATGTAGATTTTGCACAAATGCTGTTCTACCTTCTTTTTATGGATTATTTAATTCTTTCAAACACCATTTCTTTCTGTTCTGTTGATCATTACTTATTATTAGTTAGCATTTCTTGTACAGGCCCAAATATAACATAAGACAACTTCAAAGGAAATTTTGGATTTCATCGTGCAGGTAATTCTCTAGAGAAAGGAGGAACTAAAAATGTAAAAGCTGTGAGGGTGATGGTCAGAGGCATTCAGTGCTGTGAAACTGTGTCAATAGGTGTGGATTGTTGTTCTTCAGGTTTTTGTTGCTAAAGGTGGATTGTTGTTTTTTTTTTTACAGCTCACACAAGCAGAAATCTGTAACACAGTTACCTTAGAATTTTATGTCCATGCATTTATCTGGTGTGTGTAAATAACTTTCAGTCAGATTTGTTTTTACCTTGTTGTAATAGGTACACTTTTTTCTTTTTTTTTTTCCTTTGATCTTGTCATTTTCCATTTAATATGTGCCTGCCATATTACTGCATTTGTTTCCTCATAGCTCAGTTCTGGCAGAAAGATTTTGCTGATGATTTTAGGGTTTATAATACATAGTATAAACCTATTTTTTTGAATCCAGACTTTTTCTTTCATTTGTAAGTCAGTCGTTGTTTTTTAGTATTTGTCCCCCCCAAAAAATGCTGTAGTTTGACGGCTGTAACCGGAAATCGTGCCAGAATTATTGTGACAGCCTTGACAAGAGTTGCTTGGGTTGGTTGATTTCTGCAGTTAAAGAGGAAGTTGCGAAGCTAAACCTGTAACTAGCAAGCTAGCTATATTTTTTGAGCCGCCCGAAGCATTGAAAAGGGGAATAACAGGAACGAACGTGCGCAGTATTATGTATTTAGTCGTACTGAAACAATTTCTGATGTATATCTTGCGAGTGCATATTGACCTGCTGTGAAACAACAAACGGTAAATGTAAATTGTCGTGACAAACAGACAGAGGAGCATTTCAACGTCTGACAGCTAACATAGCTAACGAAAATGATACCTTCATCGTTCTAGAAAAGCTAGCCAGTTAGCCATCCGCTACAACGCCAGCAACTGAACACAACAGCTTCCAAACGCTTGACATATAAAGCTAGTTGACGTTGCACATTTATCTGGTGCTGGAGCCAGTGTTAAATGTGCCACAAAGTCAAGGTTTTTTTATTTTACATAACGGTAAATGGAATCATACGATAATGCATCTAACCTACCAATTCGGGGACAGGTGATTCAATGTTAAGCCTAACTCCGAGTGTTTGGTAAGTTAACAGAAAACGCTTTTCATTCGAGCAGGGTAATTAATTCAGTGTTTAATTTAACGCTACTGGGAGCCAAGTCAACGACGCAGTATCGACCTAAGCAGGCGAGCAGACCATGATGAGCCTCCTCTGCGGTAACGTTAGCCAGCAACACCTTAGCTAACCCTAGCTGCAGAGTTGGTTAGCTACGTAGCTAATGTTGGCTTATTAACGTTACTGCAATTAATCCGAGACTAAGTGAACTGAAACAAGCATCTGCGCCAGCTAAACATGGTAAGTGCAGTTCAGTGCCTATTATACTTATTTCAGTTACCTAGTTAATAATGTTTTCTTCCTGTCTTGCTTGCTAGAAGCTGAAGTGGTACATACGCGACTGATTTGAATATTTCAACAGGAAGACAACGTTTTGTTAATGTCAAATATATTTACATACAACCAAGTCTGTATGACTATGTGCGCTGTGGTTGTATTTACCTGATAAGTCATATAACGGTTTGCAAGAGGCCAGGTATTTCACGGGATGTGACAGCTCGTTAAGCCATTTCACAGCACAAGACGCCCATCTTGCAAAACCAAATATTTGCCCTGAGTTGTGTTGAGCTTCGGCAAGTTGTGGCTTATTTGAGGAATTCAGACCCGCCTGACAGAGGATCAGATCTTTAAATCTCAATTTGTTATCTTGGTTTTTGCTTGGCAAGGCCCAACTTCCTCCACCTGTCGGTGTGGTATTACAATTGATAGTGTATAAAAGATTTATTATTTTGTTTTTAACTTGCTTTGGATTGTTTGACCAAGACTGGACTTCTCATGCAAGCATAACTGTCTAACTGTGTGATACAAATTTTAGTTGTGAACTGTAGAGTTGCCGAGTAGTGTGGACTACATTTCCATGACCCGAGGCCAAATGTACACGACGGTCGTTGATACATGTGTAATGACCAATTATAGCTATTTGCAGGCATGGTTGTGGGAAGAAGCTGCCTCAGCAAGACAGCACATACTCCTACAAGCCCTAACCTTAACTTACAAAAGCTCTCCTTTTTAAGTCAACAGGGTCACATGCACACTGCACATACACTATAGCCATCCATTGTTAACAAATCAGTGCATGAGAACATATCATAAATGCTTAGATATGTTAGCAAGATATTAACAATGCATTGTTCTTTTCAGTGTGAGGATTTTTATTTTTATTCTTATTTTTTCATGTAAAGTTGTTAAAGACTTTTGAATGGTTTGCAGTTAAGCTTAAGTATCTGCTTTACATGTACACTGCATAACATGCACTCCAAATCATTTTATCTTGTCAAAGGATACTGGTCTCAATGTGATTTTTGTCATAGTAACTGGATCTGGTAGATTATAATAAAAATGCAGGATTCAGTGACTTGGATTATGCATATTTTCGTATACTTACATGAAATGTGTGTTTTGTACTTACATTTACCTTTTATTACCCACTAGGCTTCAGAGGAGGCATCATTGCGAGCACTGGAGAGCCTTATGACAGAGTTTTTTCACAGCTGCACAACCAATGAGCGAAAGAGAGAAATAGGTAAGCTTGGCCTTATAAAAGCTACCCCTGCACTTCACAAACCGGTACTTTCAGGTTTGCGTTTCCTCTGAGCTGCTTTGTGAAACAACATAGGATGTGTCTCAAAATAAATATAAAGAAAAATTTATCCTTAGGATCAATTAACAACATTTTCCTCTGCTCGGTTTAATATCACAATAACTTACAATCTGAAGATATTTTCCTTTTAGAGTGAAACAGATCACATTATGGATCTTATTTATTCAATAAAAAGATGAACTGCCAAAATGTGTCTGGAACCTGACATATAGTTTAGTGTCTGCTTAATGAGAGCTGAAAGGATTTGCTTTCTATTAAAAGTATTTTCACTTTGCTATTTTATATACTTCCTGTGTTGTGAAGCATTACTTTTAGTCTGTCTACAAGTGAGGTACTACACAGTCTCTTACCTCGGTTAGAAACCAAGCCCTACTTCCTTTTCTCTGCAGAAGAGCTGCTGAATAATTTTGCACAGCAGACCGGAGCATGGCGCCACTGCTTGTTCTTCCTCTCCAATACTCGGAATGAGTATGTAATGATGTACAGCCTCACAGTATTTGAAGTAAGTTATCTGGGTGGGAGGTGCATATTATTACTTCTTAGTGCAGTCCAGGACCTGCTTTACCTTTTTGTACTTTAGAAGAAAACAGTACACGGTAAAAAAAAAAAAAAAATGGTTTTTTTTTTTTGGTCATACAGAGAGAATTTGTTTGAATGTTTTCATGGCTCTCTATTTCTTTGATTCTGCAGGGCAAGTTAGCCATGGGTTACAATGCTATACCCACAGAGACATACTTTTACCTTCTTTTAATACATGTCAAATATATGTATTAGGGCACAATAGTAAAGATTGCTTGGGGCAAGTAAAATGCTCATTCGAGCTAGTAAATTTAGCAACTCATTTGCCTGATTGGGTGTTTGAAAAGGTATTAAAAGCATTGCTTTTTTTGCTGGAGCTAATAATGGACATTCTCTCTTCTCTCTCATCTCTGTTGAGAGTTACACATGCCCAGTACTGTTTGCACACTTGTGAGAAAATAACAGTGAGTGAAGACGGTCTTGAACTGGACCACAAGAAAGCATTTTGATTTTCCTGCAAACTAGAGTTAAATTGAGTGGCATGAGAGAATGTGGACAAAACTCCCAACTTTGTGTTGTTTAGTTTGCCTCAAGTTGAAGCGCAAGGCAGATAAAACCGTGTCATTTTTGAAGACCCGTCAAGTTTCAGAAAGGAATTGCTTGAAAATAACAAGAGTCAGCATCATCTCACTTGCTGACACAACTAAGCTTAGCTTTAGACTTTGTCATTTCCTAAACCCTAATAAATGAAAAATAAATAAGATTTGTACATGTTCAAATACAAATTGACTCAGGCAAGTAGAAAAATATTATGTAGTGCTTGGGTATGCTTAAATTTAGGTTTCATTTTCAGCATTATGTTAGTAGAGGAAGGTGTGTTATTAATATATTCTTGCACTGAGCACTATAATGGTTTAAAAAATATATCTTTTTGTACAGGATTAACCATCATTTAAAGGAAAAAAACTGTTTACACACATTATCGAGAACTTTTTCAAAATATGTATGAATTTGTAGTCAACTTCAGACACATCTTGACAGCCAGTTGTTTTCATTATCTTTCAGAATCTGGTTAACAAGATGTGGATCGGTGTTGCTTCTCAAGACAAGATGGAGATTCGCAGCTGTCTGCCCAAACTCCTACTTGCTCAGCACAAAGTGGTCCCCTATTTCATCCGCAACAAACTCTGTAAAGTCATTGTGGACATCGGCCGCCAGGACTGGCCAATGTTTTACCATGATTTCTTTACAAACACCCTTCAGGTAAGCCCTGCAGCTTTAAATTTATTGCAATAAATTTAAAGTTGCTCTAAAATATCCCTTTCCCTTTACCTGTTTCGCATCTGTCAAATTTATTCAAACTGCCTTTAAAATTTACTTTCGTATAATTGTAACAATGTATTCTAGTTTTTTTAGCTTTTCCAATCAACAAAACTGAAGTATTTTTTAGTATGACATAAGGATGTGTTTTGATAAAACATAGTACTGTCATGACAAAGATGTAAAAAAATTACAAAATTATTTTTGAAAATTACAACATAGTGGTCCTACCATTGCTTGGTGGATAGATTGAACTTTTGCTCCAGAGCACAAGTTTGAAAAAGAACTTTGTAGTCCTTGAAATGAAAAATTCCAAAAGGGGCTGAGCTGCTTCCTTTTTGTCGTCAGATTAAAATGCAATTGATTACAGTGATTAAATTTAAATAGAAAGTCTCATAGGTCTCACTGATAAAATTTAATTGTAATGTTTGCTCTTTACAGCCCTTTGAAACATCTCATTTTCAATGTATGTCATCAGATTTTGAGCAGAGAATTAATAGATTAAATAAACACAAGTATTTCTCCACAGGGATTTAGATGCTGTGTAAAACACACACACACACACACGCACATATATATATAACACATTTTTGGAACATTCCACAGGTAAACAGATAATTGGCAACATACAGTGTTATCATGATTTGGTATAAAATAGACATCCTCCAAAGACTTGCACACAAGGATGTGGTGGGGTTTACCACTTTGTGAAACACGATTGTGCGAAGGAACTCAGGAACACTTCTTGAACACATTTCGTTTGCAAATGATTGTGTCCTGTGTGCCATTTTTCGGATTTGGGTTTGTTCAATAGATTGTGAGGCATTTTTTCTCATGTTAAGTGTTAAGATAACAAATGTAAATTACCACAGTTACTATGAAAAAAGGGGAATTGCTGTATGAAGGTAAAGGTTTTATATCATTAAAGTGTATTGATTGTATGGTAGATGAAGGCAGACATGGTCTTTGTTTTCGATGACATCGCCCTCTGCTGCTATAAAACGTTGTCGACAAACCCTCATAAAGACTGTAGTAGTAGAGTCCTTGCATGAAATCCCTGCACAGAACAGTGTGGGTTCTTCAAATGGGCAAAGTCAATTCTTTATTTTTATTGACGGAGCTATTGTTTGTTACGCTGTTGTGAACTGCAGTTGATCCAGTCCCCAGCTCTGGCTCCGCTGGGTTTGGTGATGCTGAAAACCACATCAGAGGAACTTGCTTGTCCACGGGAAGATCTGAGTGTCGCCAGGAAAGATGAGCTTCGTAAACTGTTGCTGGAGCAGGTACCGACAGTGCTTGGACTCTTGACCGGTAAGACCAAACTACAAAAATTTGTGTAAAGTGATTTTCAAATGTAAATAGATCTTTTTTTAAAGCCCCAGTTGTAGTTGGTGGTTGATCAGTGTCAGTAAACAAAACAGTAGGTTGTAGGTGAGATGCAGAAAAGAGACTTAGGCTTTTACTGTATTTAGATTTACAGAAGCATTTGGATAAAATGCATTAAACATTACCGTACTATTGTAGTGTTTTCTCCTGAGACACCATTATCTCTTGCACCATGAAGGACATTGTAAAATCTAGTTTTCAAGGTGCAGTACATCTTCAGACATGATATTTGAAGTGGATATTAAATCATCTATGGAAAAATTCTGTTTCCTTT
Organism: Naso vlamingii; assembly: GCA_029822935.1. NCBI lineage: Eukaryota > Metazoa > Chordata > Actinopteri > Acanthuriformes > Acanthuridae > Naso > Naso vlamingii. Next base: position 14,151,303 of record JAPQLA010000009.1, read on the forward strand.
TGTGTTTTTTATGTACAAGCTTGGCTAAAGATAAAATCTGACTAAACTATTACTCTGCCCATCAGAACAAATCTTCAATATATGTGAATAATTGGCTTCTTGTCACTCCTTGTTTCACAGGTATCCTAGAGACTTACTGGGACAAGCACAGTGTCATAGCTTCCACCCCACCTCCCTCACCCACCTCAGGAGAAAGTGGTCAGTGAAACATCCTTATTTTACCTAAAACTGTTCAGAAGTGTTAGTAATAAGGTGACATTGTGTGACCAGTTTTTATCTCTTCAATCTACCAGTGGAATTGCTGGGCAGTTTGTTTCAGGGCAGCCAATACTCAAAGCTGCTTTGCCAGCCAATGGCAACATTGGACAATGAGAGCCATCAGCTCTGTTGTCTCGTTCTGGAGTGTTTGGCTCACCTATTCAGCTGGATCCCTCTGTCCACAAGCATCACACCCACCTTACTGGCATCCATTTTCCATTTTGCACGTTTTGGCTGTGATTTTCGGACAAAGGCCAAGACTGGATCCTTCATCACCTCCAACTCCTCCTCATCTAATGGGCAGCTTAATCCTGGGACAGTGCCACCAACATCGAATGGAGGAGGGCGTAACACACAGCAGCTTGAGGGCTGCAAAGTGGATCGTGCCCGGCTTGGTGTCCTTGCCATGACCTGTGTCAATGAGCTTGTGTCAAAAAACTGTGTGCCAATGGATTTTGAGGAGTACCTGCTACGCATGTTCCAGCAGACCTTCTTTCTCCTGCAGAGGTTGACACGAGAGAATAATGCTCATACAGTCAAGAGCCGCCTACAGGAACTTGATGAGAGGTACTTGATGCTAATGCTTATGCATATGTTAGTGTTTGCAAAGTAGGAAGTGGAATCTATTTTAACAGTTTCAACATGTGTTCTGCAACTTGCTTATCTTTGTCACAAAGTTTCACAAAGTTTTTGCAAAGTCATTTGCCACCCAAACCTAACCAAAAGCTGCTGACATAGCATTTTGTAACGCAAGATGGTGGTTTGAAGACTGAACGTAAGTCATTGATCTCCATCAAATAACCTCACGTCATCTGTGACATCCCAGTCATTTTCAAACATGCTTAGTATTTGTGGTAATCAAGGTTGGTTAAATTAAAATCTTTTCAAAGTGAAATAAAAAAAGAAATAATATCAACCAGTATGGATTATTCTATGTAACTTTAGACCAAAATGTATTTTTTGCAACTTTAATGGTTTGTTGTGTCTTTCATCTTGCAGTTACTTGGAAAAGTTCACAGATTTTCTGCGCCTATTTGTCAGTGTTCACTTGAGGCGGATTGAGTCCAGTCCTCAGTTTCCAATTGTAGAATTTCTTGCCCAGCTTTTCAAATACACCTTCAACCAGGTAATCATCTGTGGTCATACAGTCATTTGTTTTTTGCATAACACCAGAGGATTTCTCTAGGTTACCTGCGACATACTAATCCTAAAAGATAACAAAGCATGTTTCTCATTGGTTTTTCAGCCTACACATGAAGGCTACTTTGCCTGTTTGGATATATGGAGTGTCTTTTTGGATTTTCTGACAACCAAAATCAAAAGCAGACTTGCTGACAGAGAAAGTGTTCTAAATAGGTATGTCAAACAAAATCTAATAATCCATTTTTTACTTTTTTTTAAAAATAAATGATCAGTGATCTCGGGTTAATACAACCTTATAAAATTTAGTAAATGCAGTGTGTAACAGTCCTGATGTACTCTTATTTGTTCTTGGTTTGGTTAAATGCATTTGTCAATGGTTGGACAGGTACAAAGACGCCTTGGTTCTTCTGTTAAGGGAAGTTCTGAATCGCATACAGTTCAGATATAACCAAGCCCAGTTGGAAGAGCTGGATGATGAGACTCTGGATGATGATGTAAGAACAATTTACATATCATACATAATTCACAATCTGTCGCTTGCACCTTTTTACTTAATGCTGCTTGCACTGTGTATCTTTTGTAGCTGCATTAAGTCTCTAGTGAAGGTTTAATGTATATAAACTCCTTTAGGACATGAACGTATTGAAGAGGTACATATCTGTCACTTTAAAGTCTGAATGTCTTCCTTTATTTGGTAACTACAGCAACAGACAGAGTGGCAAAGGTACCTGCGTCAGAGTCTGGAAGTGGTTGCCAAGGTGATGGAGCTGCTCCCATCCCATGCGTTCTCTACTCTGGTAAG